>PVJX010023560.1:0-29063 GCA_004027295.1 Dolichotis patagonum | reverse complement strand
TCTTTTCCAGGGACTTTTATAGAGTAAAACCATGGGTTCAAGGTGGGGGAAGACTGGGAAATCACAAAGCAGATGGGCATAAGGTGGGACATAACTGTAGTTAACCAATAAGATCAATAGTTCTGGTAAAATTGATTACACTAGGGCCAAATGGGAAAGCAAGTCACGTAGCAAGCAGGCACTCTTGGGGTTGTGACTTTTACCCTAGAGGGAGGCTCCAGGAACTAATTAGAATATCAATCCCCAGGATGTAGATGCATTTGTTTGGTCCTTTTGTCTTGAGGTCTGGCCTGCAGCAAGAGATGTGTTTCCTCTGTTTTGAGATCTGGCCCGCAGCAAGAAGTGTCTCCTCCAAGGTCATCATCGGGTCCTCTGTACCAGCTTCTTGGAGGGCCCAGCCCTGTCTGACTGCCTATAATATTTCTGACTAACTAAGTTGCCTGCTACATTCCCCACTCTGCAGAAGTAACCCGAACTGCTGTGAGGGGAAAGGGGAGATGACCCATCATGAACCTCTTCGAGCTGAACAGGGTCGCAGTTTTTGAACAGCAGTTAGAGATACTTGCACAGAGTTCCTGTCTAGAGGCCCTCGATAGATACCAGGCTTTTTATCTTGGGTATGTGCACAGCTTTTAGTCTGGAGGAGATAAGGCCAAAGAAACAGTTAAATATGTGTGGACCAAAGAATAAAATCAACAAGACAATTATGAGTATAGTTAACAGAGGGAACTAGTAATTGCTTTCCATAAGGAGAAAGACAAGGTCCAGGGAATCTCAGAGTCTGGCAAGTTTTTAATTTGTCTAACATCTTGAATAGCTACTGAGACATTAGCAGAAAAATCAGGAATATATACACAGCATTTGGTTTTTTATAATTGTACAAGTGATCCCCTGTGCTGTTGTTAGAATATCTAATGCCATCGATTTTGAAGGACAGCCTGTAATAAAAGATCATCTATCTCCTTATATTTTAGAGGAGATCTACTGGCTGTTAGGTAATTTTTATATGGCGGTGTGAGCATATAATACTAGGAAAGCATAATTAGAATCAGTATAAATATTGACCTTTTGCCCCTTGCTGAGCTGTAGGGCTCTGGTCAGAGCTATGAGCTCTGCAGGTTGAGCACTGGTTCCAGGTGTGAGGCACTTTTAAGAATATGGTGTAAAGTTACCACTGCATATCCTGCCTTTCTTTTCCCATCTTCCATGAAGGAGCTGCCATCACAGAAGAGGGTTAGGTCTGGGTCAGTACGCGGGGTGTCTAATAAGTCTAGTAAGTTTTTTTCTGGCTGCGTATGTATGAAGAATTACACGTTCACAGTCATGTTTATCATTCTTAATTTTTTCCTACCATTTTGGCAAGGTGGGATTTAAGGAAGAACATGTCTTTATTTGAATGGCTGGCCACAGGATTTAGACATAATAAAATATCTCTTCCTAAGAGAGGAACTGGACTTTCAGGCATAATCAAAAATGAATGTGTAAAAAGAAAACCCTGCCAGTTACAGCCAAAGGGTTGTGAAAAGTATCAAATTACTTCCTCACCAGTGACTCCTTTCACTGAGGTGTGGCGACTAGAAGGAAGGTCAGGATTGAAAAGAAGGACCGAGAGGCTTGCACCAGTATCCAGCAATAGGCTGGTTTTTTTCCCTCTATAGTCATGATTACCCGGGGCTCCTCTGTGGAGATGACAGTCCGGCCAGAGGGAGAGGGCAGCGAGTGCCCCAGGACCCTTTAGCCCTGCTGGACCAACTGATAGGATGGGTCTGAACCCTGAGACCTTGGCCTCAGAGGGCAGTCTGATCTGCAGTGGTCACCTTTGCAGTCGGGGCATGGTCCAGGGGGCTTCTGAGTGCAGTCCCTTTTAAGGTGGCCTGGCTTGTGGCAGTGATAGCAGGTAACTGTCATTGAGCTCTTCTTGGAGCCCTGAGAATCAGACTTAGGGTCTGTTTCTCTTAAAGCTGCCGCAAAAGCAGCTGCTTTTTCTTGGTCTCTTTGTTTTCTCTCTTGGACCTCTTTTTCGTCACGGTTATATAATACTGAGGAGGCAACTTTTACTAAAGTATCCAGTGAACTATCTGGAGCAAAGACCATCTTTTGTAGCTTTTTTCTAATATCTGAGGCTGACTGTGTAATAAACTTATCTTTAAGGATAATTTGTCCTTCTATGGAATCAGGATGTAAAGAAGTATGTTTTATTATTGCCTCTGATAAACAATCTAAGAAGTCAGAGGTGTTTTCACCTTTGTTTTGAGAAATAACTGACAATTTAAAGTAATTAGAAGGCTTGGTTTTTGTCTTTTTTAGACCTTCAAGAATACATACTTGAAAATGTCGCCTGTTCCAGTCTCCTGTATTGTTGGCAGGCCAATTGGGGTCTTGGATAGGAACTGCTTGCATCCCAGTGGGAACTGGTGGTTCCCCTTGCTGTCTATCTTCCGGTCTTTTAAAAGTAAGAATATGATATTTATCTCCAACGGCCATAGCAGCTTGTAATGTTGCCTCTCTCTCACTAGAAGTCAATGTTTGATTTAAGAGTAACATTACATCTTTCCAATCTAGTTTATATATCTGAGTAAATCTTCTAAAGATATCAATGAATTTATCAGGGTCATCTGAAAACTTTCCTAGTTCTAGCTTAATTTCCTTTAAGTCACTGAGAGAAAGAGACCTATGAATGGAAGTAGTCTCATAAGGATTATAATTATACCTGGAGAATAGATAAGAATTATCCTTTAATGCAAAGAAAATTTTAACATACTGTAGTTCTAACCACTTTTCCTCTTTTTTACAATATGATTTTAGTTGTAAAAGAGCATCATAATTAATACTTCCCTCGGTATTCCACTTTGGCTCTAGGGGGTAGGTAGGCCACGCCCTCGTGCAGAGAAACACCAATTGACTCTTTCTCAACACGGAAGCATCGAACATCTTCCAGTGCTTAACAATGCATTCCAAAGGGATCAGAGGCTTTGGCATTGAGTTTCCCATGTCTGTAATGTAAAAGCAACATGTAAGACTATGAAACCTTTTGTAACAGGGATTGAACTCAGGAAATTTCACTGAGCTCTTTAGCCCTGTAGTGCTAACGACTTTGAAATTGAGCTATCTGACTATGCAAAAAGAAGGTAACAAGGCATCCCTTATTATTCCTATTTGATAAATTGTCCCTAGACGTCCCTGGGTTGACACTGCTCCAGAGCAAGTGGATGCCATCTGGAGAGCATGGAAGATAAGATTCAGTCAGCCTATACACCCTTGGCCTGACACACAAGTCTATCTTCCCCGACAGCTCATTAATTTTGTCTCCATAAGGAATGCTTAAAAAAGGAAGTATAACTTTGTCATAACTACTACTTTTGCCTGCCACAAAAGGTGGACTAAAACATTTTTATTCTAGAAGATTCCATTGGAAATATAGACAACAAATGAACTTGAGGAACTTTGCCCTGGGCCATGGGCAAATTCCTCAAGACACCTGTGTTTTCTGATTATCCAGGCAATCTTTTCTAGTAGAGGGACATGGCTAGGTTTTACTTAAATCTCTATATTGCTGAATATAGGTAAAATTTATTATCACAGGTAAAATTTATTATCATCTAGCAGTTACATTTTAAGTTAAAAACAGGCACATCAATTTTCTAGGTACACAGAAAAGAAAAGCCCATTTACTCTTAATTAACATATGTAAGGCACAAATGTAAATCCTTTCCTACTACCCGCTATGAAGTTAACAACTGCTGTTAACTACCTTGGCCTAAGGCAGAGGTGGGGGGAGGTAGTCTAAGTGATTTGAAACTCCCACTTAAAAGTTTAGAAACAGAGATGATAGAAAAATGGAGATTTTCAGTGGTCATGAGCACATGTTTACCGAGGAACTTTTGAGTGTCCACCAGAGAGCTGCCCAGGCCAGGAACCCTCAGTTCTCAGTTTCCATCTGCTCTGATAACCAGAGATCAGTCTCCAGAAAGGAATCCAGCTGTCTGTCTGGTCAACATTCCATTGACTCCATTGGCCACTGGCTTCAATGGGGATTCAGCAAACAGATGCTAGGGAAACCTGTCCTCTGCTTTTGAGGGTGGCAGCTGCTGTAAGGCAATTAATTAACTGGCAGAGTAACCACTGTTTATCAAAATTCTGTAAGGGATAGTTAAAAAGCCTGAGCAAGATCATTACCTACTGCTCTATGAATTTACAATAAGTTTTAAAGTCTATAACTTGAGAGATTGGAGAGCCTCCTTATTCTAATGTGTTTAGGTCCCCTTTGTGTGCTGCTTCCGGGGATAGCTTCTTCCCCTGTCATAGGAAGCCGGTTCTTCCCACTGTGTCTCAGGTGTAATCTCCAAGAGAGATTTGCCAGAACACTGAGCTGGGACATGGCTCTCAAGTGTGTAATCCTGGACAGGCACAATTCCGATCAATGTCTCATCTGACCCAGAGACGGGGTATGTGTCCTTTACCTAAGATGACTTCTCTGTCTTCGGCATTAGCAAACTCTCATTTCCTATGGGCTTAACTAAGAAGCTAAAGGTTTGAATAGTCCAGAGTTTTTTCTAACTTTACATGCCTCTATAAGGAAAGTACAAAGTGGGAAATGAGTAGAAGTAAAGTCAAAGGTGGGAAACTGAAGCAGAAAAGGCCTGACATTTCCTCTAGAATGTAGAGGAGGATCAGAGCCAGTCTGTCTCAGTGAAACCTGTCCTCCAAGTCTTAAGTCTGGCCACCAGCCTAGTGCTGTTTAAATGGTGGAAGGAGTCCCGGTGTTTATTGTAGGCATGTATATTTTCTAAGTCTGAGCTAGATTTCTATTTAAGAGGACCATTTTACATAAGTTTACATTAAAGCCTGTCAGAGCTGTTTTAATATTTTTTCTCTAGTGCTATTGTCTAAATACAGTCAAGCAAGGAGTAATAACTTTTAGCAACCAATTTAAATTTAACTAGAACAAAAACAAAATAATAATAATATCCATTAAAGAAATATAACTTTATAAATTTCACATGTTTTAACTTAGATTTACAATATTTTAATAAGGCTATATGAGACAAAGCAATTAAAAACAATGGGCAAATAGTAAGCAATGATCACAATGAACTACAAACAACTCGCAAAGACAAAGCAAAATTTGAAGCATAAAAATTTGTTACCTAAGCGAGTCCCAGTCCAGAGTCTATGAAACAAAAAGAAAACTCTCACCTCCATCCAGGGATCTTGGTGGAAGACCTCCAAATGATATAGGAGAATGAAACTCCCGACCTACTATGTCCGAGTGTGTGTTCTCTAAAATCGAAGAATGAATTTTAGGAACAACAGAGGTGGAGAGTAGAATATATTTATTGAGAGAAAGCTTCTGTCTGGAGAGAGACAGAAGGGGGTCCCGAGTGGGTTGCCCAGAAAAAATATTAATATTCACTTTAGTAGCCACAGGAATGACAGTTTGCTTATTGCTAAATCTCTTCATCTTTCTTATTTTTTCTGTATTCTATCTGCAATAGAGAGGGTGTTTGGAAGACAGCAAGAAAGATACACTATCTATTCTCTTAATACTGTCTTTTCCTTATCCTCAGCAATATTCTTTGATAATTATTAATTCACGTCTTCCATTACTTTCTTCAATTTGACTTCATTGTTTTAACCTTATAAATACATTAAGGTCTCCCCTATGTTGAGTCAAACAAATTCTCTTGACCTAATGTGGTTATAGCATTATTATTGTCATTCCAATCTCAGCAAAATTTGTAGAAAAGATCATTTTGACTCTATTTGTACCTCCCATGTATACTTTTACCCTTGCAGTTTGTTCCTCATTCTTCTTCAATCCACTGAACTGATACCGTTCTGAGTATATCAATAACTATGTCTCTGTTATCATCTCTCTTGATCTTGCTGGTGTGGCTGACTCATGAGCCAGAACTTTCATGAACTCTGCCCCTGAATAGCTTTGGTCACCACACACATTCTTGGTGATTCTGGTTCTTGCATACCCCATGAGAGTCTCTGTCCATCCAAACCTAAGCCTCCCATTCTCTGACATTCACCCTGGTTCACTAGTCTTGTGGTACTTGCTCTGTCTGGATAATTTATTCCTGTCTCAAATATTTCTTCTCCACTTGCTTGCTGATCACTTGCAAAGTCAGACTCCAGCAAAAGCATCTCCTCCTATCTCAAACTCCCATCACCACGGCTCCCCTATCTAGATGACCCCCAGGAACTCACAGACCATCTTCAAAATGGAGTTTTCCTTTCCTCCTTCCTGCCTCACAGAGACCTGCTTCTTCAATGTAACCTTACCATATTTGGCTTTTTCACTCTACACAAAACTTGCGTTCTACCTCCATGTGGTCAGCCTCTTCTCTCCTTCCCCTCACTTTCAACATCTATGGGTCCCATGACCTTTTCAACTGAATCACCTCACCATACAAGATAGCATCCAAGCTTGTGGTATCACTTGTTCAAATTTACTAACTGTACGGTTGCTAGAACAGTCTACCTAGTGCAGTCTGGCTGAGTGTTCCTCTGTGTAATGCCAGCCAAACCAAACGGAGGCTACTGTCTACAACAACAGTGCTCATCCAAGTGGGCTATAAAGTCTTCATTTTCCAGCTACTTACCACAAGGAGGCTGGCTTATCTTCACTTCAGTGAAACCAACATTACACAACAGATTGAATGCAGAAACAGACACGAGAACCCAGCTGTCTTCCATTAAGCCAGACAGGCTTGCAAAAAGGGAAAGCAGTGCCGCTCTTCTCATCAGATTTCTTTCTTGCTCTGGGAAATGTAGTTATTTTTCATAAAAATAAGTTATTTACATTAGTATATTCTAAAAGGAATGAATAAATATTTGTAAGTGTCTCAGTTACAGTTTCCAACATACTAAATGTAAATTGTTGTTGCCTGTGTAATCCAAATTCCTTTGGGAGTCTCAACAAATTTTAAAAGTGAAAAGTGATTCTGAGATTAAAAGCTGGAAACTTCTGATGGAAAGAAAACTATACAGTCTTCTTAGTATGTAGGCATTCATTCACTTATTTAATAAGCTTTTTCATGACTTTTGAAGTAAATCATAATGTGACACAATGTACATCTGACTCACTCAATTCTGGAATCGCCTCTCTGACAAGGCTTCTTCAAACCTTTTCCAGGTTATATATCCCTTTTCTGTACTTTTCTAACTGTCCTAAAATCCCTTATTTTTGTATCTTTTCTAAAGTATTGTCAGCTCCTGAAGAAGAGGATGCATTTTATGTCCTGAGGATGTGTTCTCAGGCTGCGATTCAGGCCTTCAAGGTCTTCCATAGCTGAGGGGTCATAGGTCAAAGTCAGGTCTGCGGTTGTTTAGCTTTGAGTTTTCGTGACTGATTTTTTTTTTTCCTATTACACTAAAATTAGATCACTCTCACAGTATCTTATTCATGATCATAAGTTACTCATTTCATGTGTTTATTCACTCACCCATTGACCATTTCTTATTGAGCTCATGCTGTGTCTCAGACCCTGGAATCTGTCCACAGGGTTTACAGTGGCAAGACAAAGCAGATGTGCTCTCTTTCCATTGGAAATGTGACTTTGCATCCCAACTGGTGCACTCTGGAAAATAAAAGTAATCATTGGATCAAAGGATGTAAACGGGGATGTCTTTGGTGCACCAGAAAAGATGATCATCCTACTTATAATTCACTTTAAGATCAGGTTCCATTTCAAGTGAAATAGGAAGTTATTAAGAGGTTTTATGATCAATTTGGGTGCTATCTGGAGAGCAGAAAATGAATAAAATTTAAAATAAGATAATTTAAGAACCTTTTGTAGTACTCTAATCAAAGGGTAAAATGGCTTACATTATGGTGGAAATCAAGATTTCAGATTCATTTGAAAGAGAAATCAACTAAGTTTGCTGGTTAATTGACAAGGCATGAGGGAGATATAGTAGAGAAATATCCTATATATTTTAGTTAAGCAACTGGGCAGATATTTGGATCTTTTATTGAGATGAAGCTTTTTATAAAAATGTGACTTATAATGTGGGGGAGTGGGAAAGACATCAAGAATTCGGTAATTTTGTAGACTACATATAAAATGTCTGTGACACTGTCATACAGAGAGGATAAAATTGGCCTAGATATACACTAGGATGAATTCAGAAGAAATGACAGGCTATCAATACATAAACAACATCAAAGTAAAATAAAATTGAAAATGTTTCCTTCTGCCCTTCTTCCATTTATAAAAACCAACATAATCTCAGCCTGTTTTCTGCTGCTGTAATAAAATACCTGAGCCTGGGAAACACCTTAGAAAAGTGGTGAAGTTTTGCAGACTCAAATTCTAAGATCATGCCACTATCCTTTTTGGACTCTAGTGAGGTTCTATGGCAAATGGCATCACAACAGTAGAAGTGGATAAGAAGAAGTCTCATGGCAAGATGCAGTCTAAGAGATTCAGAGACCAGGCTTGCTCATGTTACAAATTGTTTTCTTGAGAACTAACTCATTCTGCAAGTCCTACAAAAATTGCTTCCAAGAGGAGTACCCTCATAACCTAATTGTCCTCCACTAGGTCCCATTTCTTAAAGACTCCACCACTCTGACAGCACCACACTGAAGACCAAGCTTCTAATGAATGAAACTTTGGGAGATAAAATCACACATCCTAACCATAGCATTCTAAACCCCTCCCATATTTGTGTCATAAAAAAGGGTTAGAAATTGACCCCCTACTTCAAATTTTGAAAGTTTTACTCTATCACCTATTTTGTGGCAAACAAACAAATTGTATCTTTAAACATTTTAGCTGTTTTTGGACAGAACTTGTCCAATAGAGTTGTATTCCTAAGGGCTTGAAGGCAGATTGCTTCCAGAAAAATTAGATTACTTTGCAAGTGTATGAGTAACCCAGTTATTATTTATATTAATTCCCTAGGTGAAGTATTTCTAAGGGGGGGATCTATTTGATTGGTGAATGTCAAGGCATGATATTTTATTTTTTAAATTTGGGGTTCTTTGGGTTTTATGGAGCAAAGAGAACACAGATTTTGTTTGCTGATAAAATAATTGTCTTTACAGGATCAAAGTTATCAGTTTAAGACAACATTATTAACATTATGGGTTGATCCCTTTCCACTTTTAGACTTGAAGTTAAAACTGAAATACTTAGGTCATTAATCTTTGTACTTTTCACTTCATGTAAGAATTCGTGCCTCTGGGATTTTCTAACAGAACAAACAATTTCAAGAATTTTGGATAATATTCTATAAATTTCCCAGAGGGTTATTCTTTATTCAGGACATTCAACACATAAATAAAAAGAATAACCCTGATTTGTTATCAGGGACTTAGCCTTGATTAATTTTGATTATTGAATGGAGGATGAAAAACATGTGTGCTTGAAAATATGTCCAATTACATAGTTTATACACTAGTTTCTAGATGTTAATAGGCATGATGATCCTAAAATAGTAATATATTATGAAATATATTTTCACTTATTCCTTGAGGATTTTTTTTTTTTTTGGTACCGGGGATCAAACTCATGACCTCGCGCTTGCCAGGCAGGCACTTAAGCCACTGAGCTAAATCCCCAGCCCCTTCCTTGAGGATTTTGATAAGAAAAGTAATATGATGATTCTGGCTAAGTAAGCATATATTTGCATATATGTGTATATATATGCACATTACACATGTACCTATGCACACATATACGTATATGCATATTATATTAAAATGGGTTATGCCCATGCACCAACTTCCCACTATGTGTGCATGTGTGTGTGTAGATGCATGTATGGGCAAGTTTATAGAGACAGGCACATGCTACATAATGACATTTTGGTCAATGACAAATCACATATGCAATGATTACATGTTTGTGTGGTGTTCACACAGTAACAAATTCATCTCCCAAAGCATTTCTCAGAACGTGTACCCACCATTAAATGACACGTGATTTTATTTGTGCTTCTGTTGATTGGGCAGGTATACAAGAGTGTATATTGTTAAGTGTGTGTATATCAAACAGTTGATAGTGATTTACTCTGGAAAGGCGAGCAGGGAACACAGAAATATATGAAAGGGGCTTTCACATTTATTCTCTGATAGCCATGATATGGGGATTTTTCTCCTTGTCAGTATATCTAAGGTTTCTTAAAAAGGAATTTCAAGATGTTTTTAAAAGAGGAATTAGAGAAAAGCAAAGAAGTAAATAGATCACATTCATTTAAAAGAGGATAAGAAAGATGGGGTCAGAGAATGGCTGTGGCAAAGTAAAACAGGCCCAAAGTATCTAAAGATACTTCATCTATTTACTTTTCATCTAGAGAATTGCTGCAAAGAGCTGGATTTTTTAATGGAACCATTTAGCTTTAGCTGAGCCACACATTACTCCAGCCATCGGCTGGGCAGGAACAGGGAGCACCTGTCCACTGGTCTCTTGTGGAGAGAAACGATTTGGACTGAGAGCTCTTCATTTACTGTACTCCCGCCACCCTGCTCACTTCTGAAGTGTTTGTCACTTGTCACAGTTGTCCTTTAGCAGAGTCTGGACCAATGTCACGCGGGATGGTCTGTTTCAGGCCCTTGTTGTTTAGATGACTGACCCTGACTGCCAACCTCACCCACTTTGTTTTTGGTTTTGCTTTGTTTTTTTCAGAATCGGGAATTGAACTCAGGGACCTTGTGCTTGCCAGGCAGGTGCCATGCTGCTGAGCTACATCCATGGCTCACTCTTTTTTTTCCCATTAAGTCCAGTTTAAAAACCACCTTGAGAAAGTAATGTTAAGTGAAAGGAATCAGACACATGAGGTTAAATACCCCATGGCTTCTGTTATGTGAGAGAAGCAAATTATAAATTTATTAAGGGGCAAAATAAAGGATAGACGATAAGAAACAGAGAGGTAGGTTTTTGTTTTGTTTTGTTTTGTTTTGTTTGCAAATAGGAAGGGGACCTAGAGATAGAGTCAGGGAGAGGTACTAGGACATAAAAAGAATTAAGATGGGGTTTGCACATACACCAACTCTCCACAATGAAAATGACCATCTACTGCAAACATGCATGAATAAAAAATAAAAATTAAGACAAAACAAAAACGAACTCACATGGACTATTTACCTTTCCCTTGGCAAGGCTCATCGCAGCCCTCAGGAGTCCTGTGTACCTGCCCACCATGCAATGCTTAGGAGAAAGAACTTTCTGGAAGTACTCATCTCGTTGCAATGAACCTTCTAACTTCTGCGGAGAATTTCTCTGCACTGTATGCATCCTGACCCCCGCATCATGATGTAAACACCTGGAGAAATTCCCCTCAAGAATTAACCCACCTTAGTATCGAAGAACGCAGTGACACTTGGGTGAACATGTTTTAGGGAGCTGGAAAAGAAATGACTTTCTTTTCTGACAATTAAAAGATCAGTTGTTACCCCTTTATTTCCTGCTACCTGTATCCCAGTCTTCCTTGCGTCTTGTCACCCCATCTTTCCTTTCTAGCATTCATTTCCTCTCCTGTCCAGCAGCCTTCACAGTGCTGTCTGCGTCAGATGTGTGTGGCATTTTGAGCAATAAAGCTCACCACCAGAACTCCAAGTCCCTTTGCCTCCCTGCCCTCTTGCCATTCAAATGCAAACGATGCAGCCTTCCCAGCAAGGATGGCTCCTGGCTATCAGTGATGACCTGGGCCACTGTGATTTAATCTGACAGGCAGCTTCAGCGATTCTGAGGAATGCACCTGGAGCCTCCTAGGTAAGGCTCAGTCTCTTTGAAACTGCCCACCTCTCTTCTTCAATCCTCGCCCAAGGGCAGCCCTAACACATACTTTTATTTTTTTCGATGTAAGGTTTTGCTAAGCTGCTCTGGCTGGCCTCAAACTTGCAGTTCTCCTGCACTAGCTTCCCAAGATAATGAGCAAGGCCATGACACTCAACCTCTAGCACATCCTCTTTAGGCAGAATCAGGGCCCTTGTTTTCTTTGGCCTTGGACATAAGGGCTTAATATGTCTTTAAATCACCCACTGTTCAGCCCCATTCGTTTATCTTCTCTCCTCATGCCTTCCAATCCCTTCCCACTGCCACCCCACCCCCACCCCTGCCTAAGAAGAAGATGGGAAAGAAGAGACGGACATATGGCGCTGTGGTTTCCACACAGGACAGGATCATGCATGCTGGATGTGGGAAGAGGCTCTCAGTAACTTAGTTTCCCAGGATCTTTGGGGCTGGTTTTTGTTGCTCTTATGGGACACATTTATTAGAGAAAGACAATTCTCCAGAATTTTGGTTCAAAAAAAAAGTTGCATTTTTTGTTCACAGAAAATGTGATTTAGGGTTCCTTCTTCATCTGCGGAGACTGAGTTGTCCACCAGGTTCAGTTTCCTTACAAAATGCCTGCATCATAAGCTCCTGACTAAGCACAAGACTGAAACCTTTGGAAGTAATTTTCATTATATATATATATATATATATATATATATATATATATATATATTCCCATTATGACTGACTGCTTAAAAAATAATTGATTCCTTAAAATTTCCTGTTGGATAGTCATGGTGGTACCAGCCTATAGTCAGTCCCAGCTACTGAGGAGGCCAAGGCAGGAGGATTGCTTACTTCATCTCAAAAAATAAAATAAAATATCCAAAATGTATATTTTGCAACATTTTGAAGGCATAGATAGGATGATTCCATTGTAACTTAAGCCATATACCACAAATGTCCAAATAAAGATAATGAAATTATCACAAAGAAATCAAGAAATTCTAGACTAATACTTTAACTATACTTCAGATTTTGAGCCCAGTACCTTACCCTTAGGGCAATTTTCTTTCTCTATTAAGCCAGGAGACAGAGAATCACTTGTGGATTTGAGAGAGCTCAGTTAATTTCTCACTAACACCAGAGCTGGCATAGGGAAGGAGTTTGACACCCCTCATTCTCTGCGCGCCTGTCTGAATATTTTGAAGTGTCTTCTCCCCCAGGCGATGCGCAGCCTAATATTTTCTTATTCTGGACCTTTTAAGGGTTCGAGCTCTCATTACACCAGCATAGAGTACCATAGCAGTGCTGATGTTCAGTGAATCAACAGGTTCAGACTCATAAGCAAGAATTCAAGAGCCATTGCCCAGACCTGAATCAGCCAGGATGAAATCCAATTCATCACTTTGCAATGATATTTTTTAGTTCTTGTTCCAAATGTGATTCAATTAAAAAAAAAACTGGAAACTTTGGTACAATTTGTCAGCTTATAAATAGCAGTCATTTTAATAAAACGATGTAGAATAGACCTGCTACTGTAAAAAGTCTTCTGATTTCCACTTTTATACAAGATGACCGGAGAAGCAGAAATGAATATCTGTAGCCTTTCAGAAAATACAGATGATACACCGTATATTCCTAATCCTTTCATTGTCCCCAGTTTTAGTTACCTAATTCCATGTCTGTTTATGGGTGTCCTTTGGATTAAGCCCAAATCTGTATTCATCGGCAGGAATTATCTCAGGGAACATCTGTCTCTCATGAATCCCTTTCTAAATACTTGGATTTTGGTTGAGATGTTCTAATCATATTACTAACAAGTAATCACTTATTCTGTTATTCAATTGTGCCTTATTGGGGGAGCAATAAATCCTAGAAGATCTGAAAATGGTTTTTTTCTTCTTCAATGCTTTGAGTTCTCAAAAATAACTTTCCAAGCTCTAACACCTCTACATCTATCATTTCGCTTTGGTGATCTTGCTCACCACTGAGGGCTAAGATTCCTAAGGAGGGCAGACAGAACCCAGCATAAAGACAGGAGAGGATCCAGGCTTTCCGTCAGCAGTAACAGAGCCCTGACTGCCTCTGGCTTTATTGATAACATAGCCAGTCTGTGATTGTCAAAGTGTGCCCTGCTTTGGCTTAAAAGACAAATTAAGAAAACAAGACATCTGTTTGACCCCATCTTCTTGGAAAGAATTAACAGCAAAGTCTGCTTGAAAATGCCACAATTTGTGTGCAGTGGAAAGTTTCTATCTTCATGTGGGCTGAGTTGGTCACAGTTTCAGAGTAACCTGATCATACTTTCTCCTTGAATATATCAGGAAAAATATCCCTTCGGGGTTTGCTTCTTTCAGGAGGGCTGGGACTGTCTGTGAGCTTAAATCAACCAGCTTATTCAACTGCGGATCATGCTCTGGCTATTTATAGAGAGGGCTGGAAACAACACATTCAAGGTATTTATTTGTATGCAGTAGACTATTGTGGGTCAAACCACAGCTGTACAAATGGTTCTCTAGAAAACATGACATCAACGAGAGACTTTTGACTGTAGAAGTGAGATGTTTCCTTTCGTGACACAGCATATTTGTTAGTCATGAGAGCTTTTCCAGAGCTTACCCAGACACTGTTTATGACATGCAGTCCATCCTCCTTCAACTGGTGCAAATAGGTCTCTCCCAAGTCTGTAAGCAGCTCCAAATGCCAATAATGAGTAAGGAGATAAGCCGGGCTTAAACTGGGTTTTGGTTGTTTCTGTGAGCAGGTAGTGAATTTACTAAGGACTCCATGAAAAACATGGATCAACGTGAATTAAAGCATTCTGATACCACAGTTTGCTCTTACCCTCAGGATGGCTTGAATGTACTTTCAAGTCTATTGATATTCAAATTGCATCTCCCTTAGCACTTGATCCCTGTCTGTTTTGTGGGATTTACCTTTTCCAATTTGTGTTCGAGTCATATTTTGTATTAATGCCTTAACTCCTTTATCAAAAAGTAATGCCCACATTGTCTGGATATAGGTCTCAATTGCTTTTCCTTAACTGATATTAATCCACTGAGTTATAAACCATATTTTTGGTAAATGAGTCATCTCCTGTCTCATAAATAAAAGGACACGCATTTCTACAAGAGTAATATGTTAATGATTGTAGATGAAATCTTAAGACCAAGAAAGCCTAGGTTCTTGTTTGGATAAAATGATACTCTAATTATTTTAGAAAACAATATTCATTGTATATCCTCAAAAGAAAGGACAGACATGGTTGATTTTTTGCAAACAACTGGATGTTTCTCTAATATTCAGGCTTAACTTCCAGTGCAATTGCACTGACGGTTGCCTCACACAGACTATCTGAAAAAAAGCTGGAGAAATCAGGAAGAATTACACAAAACTGATGCAGGAGGGTGGAAGGGGCTGTGAGTACAGAGCAGAAAAGCAGAGGTCTGCTGCAGTCAGGAAGCTGTGCAATTTGTCTTTTTTAAAAAGTTATTCTCTTGTGAAGCAAACAATATATACAGCAGGATATGGACATTTTCAACTCATTGTGTATGGCTCTGATGGCCCATTGTTTGCAATAATTTGTAATTTGTTACCTATTTATTAGTATGTTTGCTATGCATAATAAATTTATTTCTCATGGGGAATTGTTACGTGTACATATTGCATCTTGATTCTTTTCGCTTTCTCTTTCCCTCTCCTTTCTTGTGTCTCCCACTTACCCCCAGACTCCCAAGCCTACCTCCCTGATTCCTAGCCTTTATTTGATTTTGCTCTGTAAAGTATTTATACCTTAGGTTTTTCATATTAGAGAAACTATGCAATATTTACCCTTCTGTGTCTATTTTATTTACCATTATGGTCTCAAAGTGCAATTTCAATTTGCCTTTTCTTTACCATTTCTTTCCTCACAATCTGGCTTATCATGTGGTCAGTTATGTCAAGTAGCTAAAATCCTATATATCCAATTTCTTCGTGGGATGTGAGTAATCCTTAATCTAAAACAATAAAGTATCAGAATTTAAGATTCATTTTTTTCTCACAGGCATCAAAATGATCCTTTTTTTTTTTTTTTTTTGGTGGTACCGGGGATCGAACTCACAAACTTGTGCTTGTTGCCAGGCAAGCACCAAAATGATCCTTGATACTCAAGTACAAATATTGATGACTAGCTTGTTTCCTTTTAAAAATAGCAGTGAATCACAGCTTCTCTTAGAAAGCAAAGCTCCTAAGGGATCCATCAAAAATATTCTATTCATGAGTTAATCCTTAAAATTTGTAAGACTGTACAACCTGAGAGAATTCCAGTGATAATTGGAAAACTTAATTTCTGTTTCATCATGGCTTTGGGCTGAGAGAAATTTCCAAAAGAAAATAATATAAACTATAAGTCGTATAACACTAGAGATAGAACTAAAAGAATTTCATTATAGATAGAACTAAAATAGTGAAACTCACAGGTGAAATGCCCTCAAAATTGTAGAAAAAGTATTCAATTTGGTTATCAAACTTGCAAGTCTATGAGACTGAACTGCCAGACAACTGTTTTTTGCCTCATTCAGACAGACACCCACTTCAAAATATGCCCAAATTCCTTTTGATCTTGCTTGAAAAAGGATTGCCGATGTCAAGAACACAGTGACCGTGGCTTTATTATGCTAGAAGCAGTCTTCTGCTGTGCACTGTTTCTGTGGTATGAAGTCACATTGTGTGCCTGTGGTTCCTTGAGACCCTCATGAAAAGGAGATATGCTATCTCCTGCCTATGCCTGTAAATGAATCCTGAAAAACAAATACAACATATAAAGCCAAGCTTCATTCCAAAGTAGGACTCTCTGTCCCTTTTTAACTGCGGAGGAGGTCGTGTATGCTTACCGAGGGGCAGCATTTAGTGTGAGACAGTCTGGTAATGGGGCATCCAACAGCAATGAGCCCTTACGGGGTGCACCAGCCCACACCTCTCTGCTTGCTCTTGTTCTCACTAACTGGGGAAGAGGTGCTTCGAGAGACCCTTAGAGAAGGCAAGTCCTTTAAGACTCGGCATGCGGTCACTCATTTGCATAGACCTGGTTGAATACACTGATTTACAAATACACTTTCTCCTCTGTGGTGCTGGAGTTTGGAGAAATAGAATATATTTTCTTTTATTGCTCTAAACCAATTAGGGATTCCTTACCTCCCACGAAGAGAACAACTATGCAGAAATGTAGCTGCCTGGCACAACCTTAAGGAGAGAGCTCCAGACTCAACAACCTCGGCCTCCGGGTACTAGTTTTGTCCCATTTTTGTGCCGTTTTGTCTCCAGGTTCTTAGAATGTTTGCATCCTGATGCAAGCCACTGATTCAATTGCATTGCTGTTAAAAATGGCCTTGTAGCCATGCACACCTGGACTCAGGTGCTGACTCAGCCACTTGCTAGCTTTGTGATTGCAGACAAAGAAACTTCTAAGCCTTGCTCACTTTAGAAAAGCACCGCAGACTATAAAACAGCCAGGTGGTACCTGAAATATACAGTCATTTACTGAAAAATGAGAGAACTTTTTGTTGTTGTTGTTATCGTTGTTCTGAAAATTGAATCCAGGGTCTGCATGTTTAGCCTCATTCTCAGTCTCTCTCTTTCTTTCCTTCTTTTTTTTTTTTAGACAAGGTCTTACTAAGTTGCAAAGTTGCCCAAGGTGGGCTGGTACTTGCAATCCTTCTGCCTCAGCCTTCCAGAGTTTTGGGATTACAGGCATGGGCCACCAAGCCCACCTGAGAGCAAGGATTTCAAAGCAAATAAACTCATGGAAAATAATACTGCTAGCTTTTAGGATAACAGATTAAATAGGACTTTATTTTGTTAGTTGTTACTCTAAAATACTTAGATCTTACTGTGAATTACATATTAGAATAATAGGTGTAAATTTTTCCACAGTATTAAGTTAATTCTTAGTACTTGACTGCTTAATATTAGCCTGATATTACAAATTTAACTTGCAGTTTAAAAATAATGCAGAATTTCAAAAAACACTTCTGGGTTTAAGAAATCAAACAGGCATCTAGAAAAACATAACAGGGCACCTCGTATGTACTTTTATTTTCTCCCTAGGATATCTTCCTGGACTTTAAACAAAGTGTTGGCATTGCATCCAATATCTATCATGTTTTTGATCTGTTGGAAATTTTAACCAGTGTGACCATCAGTTCAGTCATGCATGAGACTACAGAATCAGGATGGATTCAGCGACCCTCAACTTTATGCATTTGAAGCAGTTACACCAAATCTAGAAAATATGTCCTTGGGTTTCCTGTGGAAGCTCAAAGCAGTCTATTTTTAAAGAATGTCTCAATGATTTTTTTTTTACCATGTTTAAAAGTAAATAAGAACCTGCTGTGTACCAGATGAAAATGGGGTAGAATTGTCCAAATGTTACCATAGATGATTGACAGTTTTAAACTGAATAGTGCTAGGAATAACATTAATTATTTTTTCTCCTTCTTGCTGATCAGAGAATCTAAAGGACAATCACTTAAGCTTTCCTAACCTCTTCCAGTGGCAAAGGAAACATACTGTGGAAAGACTCAATTGTGTCGCTGGTCTGTGTCCATCTGCCTGTCTCTTATGGATTTGCTGTGGAAATTTACATTACAGCAAAGGAAGAACAGCTCACCTCAATACCACCAGCATCTATTTCGCTTCCTGCGGTGATTTAAAAATATATTTGGACCTGAATGCGTCTGTTTTTGAAGCTGCAGTTTGCCAGCTTTGTTTTTGACATACAGCAGTTGTAGGGTTTGATTTAGGCTTCTCTTAACCAAAAAAAAAAAAGGCTTCTTAAAAATGCAAGCCTTTATCAGAAGTCGCCCCTCGGCTATTTACAAGTGCCATGGTTACAGACCTGCCAGACTGATGATATTCACATGCAGGAAACGATGCAAGGAAAACAGGATTTGCACGGCTCCGACTGCACTGGCCCAAGAATTCCAGGAAGTGATTGTGCTTTATGAAGCCGTCTGTGCTCCACTAGATTGTCTATAGCTTTTAAGGTCAAGTCCTATCACACTGGGTTTGCAATGGCCTTTGTAAGAGGGCGGTGTGTTTATGAAGCTGGGTACAAGCTGTATTGTTTACCAGCCGGCGCAGCTTGAAGGTGCGATATTACCCTGCGCTCTTCAGGATGGTGAAGGGAATCGATCATGGGTTTATCTGACATGGGCTTGGGATAGGTTCAAAGAGTCACTGGAACAGTGACCACGCCATAGTCCAGCACATGGAGAAAGTCACGGAGCCCATGGCCCCTGACAGGACAGGTGGGTCGGGGCAGAAGACAAATGCAGGCAACACTCTGAGTTTATGTTCTAAGATTTCCGTGCTTCCTGCTGTGACCCCAGCCCTCTCCTTGCAGGGAGAAAGAGATGCTGGCGTACAGTAAGCGCTGATTCTGAGAGTACGGAAAAGAGAGTGAGACAACAATGGAATTTATTTCTTAGTAAGTGAGCTGGGAGGCAGCCAGGCATTCCAGGGCCTCGCTCTGGAATTCTTTGATTTCTCTACAGTGCACAATGACTAGAGACTCCTGGTGCCTCTGAGCTGGAGGATGCTGGAGCCGGACAGAGGTCGCCCAGACTGCTCACGTGCACAAGCAACGCCGGCTGCCGACCTTGCTCACAACCCCTTTGTAGGGGTTGTGACCCACCGGACCCCTGCCTGCTGCCTCTGCTTGAATGCGCTCAGCCCCTGAAGCTGGGTTAAACAAGCAATGGTTCCCTGCCACCATTAAGGATGCTGCAGTGACTGGACCGGGTGGGTATGCACCCTTTCCTCCCAGAGCATTGCTGCTACCCACATCTGTGAAAACCCTCTTCCTACATATATTTAGGTGCTGTGACCTCATGTCACTCACCTTAGGGAACACACTTGGCATCAGTACTGTTTCTAAACGGACGCATTGAACAAACCTATTGAGGCCAGATCCACCAACATGAATTCAGCGACGTGTGTGAGTTTGTAAGTGACTCACCACTGCATCTACAAGTTGTTTCCTCCAGGTGACAAAATAAACGACAACTAAGAGATCGTTCCTGTCCAGGTGCTACATGGTGTGTTCCAAGTGTAGCTTGAAGAGGTCTGGCTCGGCATAGTGGGGATGTATTTTATTGATTGGAATTTCCTTTATTTATAAATTCTTAGGCACCTGGAGTTTCAATCTTTAATTCACAGGTACTCTGAGGACAAAGGGCACAGCTATCTTTAAGTCTTTTAGTGAAATTATTCTCTCTCGTGTGCTCTTAGAAGGCCACAGTTGGATAGAGCGGTAGGCATGACCTGCCTCTTACAAGGTCATTAATTATCAGCCAAAGTACTTTAAATAAAAACCAAAATACAAACTGTGAGTTACCACGTAAGAATATTGTAGACAACACCAGATGAGAAGTCCCAAGGCCTCAGTTTGTCATGCCTTTGACTCTAGGAAATTTTATTCCCAACATTGATAGACATACAGATAATCCTTCCCTAGACTTTTGGATTTTCACCTATAAAATTAGGAGCTTCAAACTCATGATCTATACGGGTTTTAAATCTATAAAGATGAGATCTCTAAGTCTTGGCCTCAAAAGCAAACAACTTTTTGAGGAGAGCAAAGGCTTCTTCAGAGAAATAGGAATATAGCTAAGAAAAAGAATTGACATTTAAAAAAAATTGAGAAATACCGCCAGAGGATAAAAGTTATACGTTATACCAGTGAAGCATTTTAACTTTTAACAGTGTGTACCTGGTCATTAAATTCTTGGAAAAGTTCTAGGTGCTTGATATTAAGGCGTTCAGTTCAGACAAAGAAATAGGCCTATTAAGTTTAAATGATTTTCCAAAGGTACATGGTGATTAAAGCTTTAAATCTAAAATCAAATTATTGAGTTTGATTCCTGGTGCCAAAATAAATAAATAAATAAATAAATAAAACCAAATTATACTCTTAGGCTCCCCAGGGCCAGTAGGGAAGAGGAGCCACAAAAAGCATATCTGTTCTTGGCTTTTCTAGCTGTAGATCACTTTTAATCTCCTCCGTGATTTAGATGACAAATATATCAAAGGGCCCAAGGAGAGAAAATTTTCTGATTTTAACTGTGCTAATTGTGTTTTTGTTTTGTCTTTGTTTTAACAATTGCATGCGTAAGAGGAAAGGAAATCATGGAGTTATTCGTTTGAGGTTTATGTTAGTTAAGAGGACACTTACTTTATAAATTATGAAAGCCATGTTCTATTCCTTAGTGCTCGCAACACATTGTCAGAACCTGTAAATAAAATGTCAGGGTAACTGTTTAATTTATTCAGTGTTTATGCATAGTTAACAAAAAAAAAGCTGTATTTAAAATTGTGAAATACAACAAAAGCAGTTTATAGAGAAAAATAGTTTACATTTCTTTTTTTCTTTTTAATTTTATTTTATTAGTACATGTTGGCATTACATGAAGTTTTCATTCATCTCAGGGAGTAGGTCCATAACACATCTCAATTTTTAAAAAATTTCTCTCTTCATCTCCACTCACCTCCTTCCCTCTGTCTGTAGGTACCCTTTCTCCACTTTCATTATAATTGCTAATATTATTATTTTTAGATCATTTTATGACATAGGAGATTTACATTCATTGTGGGTATTTTGGGCATGTACTTGACACATCTAAATCTTTTTCCTTTCCCTTTCCCTTTGCCCTCCTTGCCCTCAGACTCTTAGACTCTTTCCTATTGTGAAAGATCTCCCTATTTTCTTGTTATCAAAACTTTGTTTTGCTCTTTGTTTGCACTTTGCTTTACTCATCCTATTTACCTTGTAACTCATGAAAGCCATATTCTATTCGCCAGTGCTCTCAACACATTGTCAGATCTTGTAAATAAAATGTCAGGGTAATTGTTTCATCTACTCAGTGTTTATGTATAGGTAACAAAAAAAGCTGTATTTTAAGACTGTAGATAAAAGGAAGGCAGTTTATAGAGAAAAATACATACTAAAGGCATAGGTGATTTATTTCAGTTAACATATTTTCCAGATGTATCCATTTTCTTACCAATTTCTTGACTTTATTCTTGTTCATAGCTGAGGAGTATTCCATTGTACATGGATACCACATTTTCTTTACCCATTTACCTGTCAATGGACACATCAACTGCTTCCAAGGTTTAGCTATTATGAATTGTGCTGCTATAAACATTGGTGTGCATATGTCACTGTAACATGCTGTCTTTAGCTCTTTTGGGAAGCTACCTAGAAGGGTTATAGTTCTCATAGAGGAAAAAGGAAAGATTCAAAATTAAATAAGCTAAGTACTCAAGCTAGAGAAATTTAAAAAAGAATGACAGACAAATCTGAAGAATGAAAAAACCAGACAATGAAAGTAAGAATTAAAATAAAATAGAATAAAATTTTAAAAATCTAAAAAATATTACTTGAAGAGAGAAATCTCTAGTGAGATTTGCCAAGCAAGAGCAAGTAGGAATCTCAAACAAATGACATAGAAACAAGACATTTTCCTCCTAGATACTTAAAAATACATGAGAGTATTATGAACAACTTTATGTTAACAAGTTTGTTAATAGACAAATTATATGCCTTTGTAGAAGATAGAAAATAAAAATGACTCAGGAGGAAATAGAAATCCCTAATATCATAATTGAATCTGCATTTTAAAAACTGTTCACAAGGGAAATATGCCAGAAGACTTTATTCATTAATTCTACTGAACATTTCTTACATAAATTCCATCAAGAATAGGAAAACATGAAATACTTCCTACCATATTTTATGAGACTTATATAACTTTGATATAAAAACTAGTTGAGGACAAACTAAAATAAGAAAATTATAGGCCAGGATTACTATAATTTATTACTTTAACATGTTAGAGGGTGAAACCATATAATTATATATATGTAGATATGTTAAGTTGTATATTATACTCATAGTAGTAATGTCCCATAAAATTCAATATTTGTTCATGATAAAAAAAAAAACCCTCAGCAAGGAATAAAATAGAAATAAAATGGCTTCAACTTGATAAAGAATACCTAAAAACTTTTCTTGATAAAGAAAACCTAAAAAGCACAAACATCATACATAATAATAACAGTTTAAAATTATTCCTTTTGAGATAACGAGCATGACAAAGATAAGCACTGTCTCAGCTTCTCCATGATGTAAAGTCCCAACTCAAGACACAAAACCACAGAGAGCAATTTTTAGAATTACAGAGAAAAACTCAACTTCCCATTATGAACACACTGAAGCCCACAATATCAACAGATAAATTCATAATAAAATTGCCAACAAACTAATTAGCAAAATCAATTGCCTTTCTACATATCAAGCACTCAGATAGAAAATATAGTTTCTAACACTTTTCACAAAAGTAACAAATGATAGAAAACACATACAAATGAATCTAACAAAACATATATAAGGCACCTATCAAGAAAATAGTAGAGCTTTATGAGGTTTATTATTTACTCCATTAATGGAAAAATAAACCATGTTCTTGGGTGGAAATAAATCACATAGTTGCTAGTCTCCTCAAAAAGACTTAAGTAGTAATTTCACTATAATAATACATCCTTGCTTTTTCCTGGAACATCACAAGATGGTTTTGAAATTTATATGAAAGAACAAAGGGTAACAGATAGCCTACGTGCTCCTGCGGGTGGGGGCAGAAGAATTTGTTCCATTAGCTATTGAGACTTATTGTAGAACTACATTGACTACTTATTAATAATGTGATGTTGCTCTCATGTCGTCCTGTCCCCCATCCCATGTCCCCCCTCCACCTCCCCCCTGCCTAGCAAGTGGGAGCCAGTGAACTACACATCTTGTGAAAAGATTGGCTGTGTTATTTAGTATGAGCTCTTCATATGCAAAGATAAGGACAACCATTTGGAAGAAAACAAGAGACAATATGACAGATAGTGAAGATCTCTGGTTGTCTAGCTTTGAAATTTATGCTTTCTTATGTCACATTCTGTTCTGTTTTGCTGTGTTTAATTTTACTCCCTTTTAAAATAAAAAAAAATGTGATGTTGCACTTTAATAAGCAAATAGGAGAAAAATAAGAGGAAACCTAAAAACAAATCCACAGGTATGCAGAAACTTAATTTATGACAGAGGTAGTATTTGAGATCAATGAAGAAAAAATGAACTATTCAGTAATGCTACATCTAAAATTTAAAACCTGTAATTATATCCCTCCTCACAATATGCACAAACATTAAATTCAAAGAGGATTAAAGAAATAGCTGTTAACATCAAAACCGTGTAATTCCAATAAAAAACATGGGATGTATCTAGAAACAGTTTAGAATGCACAAATTCTGAAGGAACAGATTGAAGAAAGCTACGATTTTAAAATTAAGACTACTTCTTTGTTAAGACCAAAAAGGTGAAATAATTAGCTACAAAATAAAAAGATATAATTATAGCACATGTAATTTATAGAAGTGGATAAATTTCACATTGCTAAAAATTGTGCCTGCTTCTTCTATTCCTGCTTTGACTACTTAATGAAACCCCATCAGTTATCATGAAATGGAGAAAAGATTCAAAATAGAAAAATGAGCCAAAAGACCCCCCAAAAAAGGATTTCAAAGACAAAGAAACAAACATGACTTATAAACGCGTGAGCAGGTCAGCTCCTTTGGTAATTAGAAAAATAAATACATGAAATTGCAGTGAGATTTCAGTTTGCATCTTCCAGATTGAAAACAACAAAAAAGAATTAGACACCACCACGTGTAAGAAGATATTGACAAAAATCATTTTTTTCTGCATCTGGTGGAAGTTTAAATGTGTACTACAACTTTGCAAAACAGGCTTGCATTGCCTAGAAATTTGAACGCTCGTATCATGTGACTCAGCAGCTCCAATTCTAGTTTGTAGGGTGAAAATCTTGGATATGTGCAACAGTAGGAAACATTCAAAAATTGGTATGGGTGCTCTTTGTGGAATCCCAGACTTGAAAAAATTCAAAACGCAAAGTAAATGAATCCATGGAACAGTTGTTTGCTACTGACGCAGGCATCAATCTGAATGAATATTTGAAATACAGTTTTAAGCAAAAGGAACAAACTTTGGAAAATATGATTATATGCAATTTCATATATACATACATATATATATATAGTCAAAACAAAGCTATATTCTAATTAGAATACCTACACACATATTATTTTTGTATGTAATATGTGTTAACTCTGAAAAAAAAATTAGGGAATGATGAACAAAATTTATGACGTTGGTTACCTCTGGCGAGGGATAGGGAAGCAGTCTAACCTTCACAGTTAACAGCAAAAGCACTAAAACTACATTTACGTTCTATTTCTAAAGCCGAGTTGTGGATTGTGGAGTACCCCATAAAATGAAAAATAAATAAATCTATACTTAGCAACAGCTACTCATGTTGAAAGACATCTCAAGACACCTCTTAGGGTTTTCACTATTATTTTGGTGGGCATTGTTTAAAAAGACCTCTCCTAAGCTTAGTCAATGTGGATGATGGCTTTTTAAGATGTGAAGGTTCTAGAAAACAAGAGAAGACCCTGGCTGCCTGGGATGGCCATGGAGATGAACAGACAGGAATTCAGTGGACAGCAGTGCCCGCACTCACCACACCCGAGCCGTTTTGCATAGCATGATCCCATCAGCAGACTGCCACAGATTGGAAATCCCGCATCAGTCACCACTTCCCCAGTGGCATTAGCTGTTTGTAGCAGTTCACATAACAGAGGGCTACATTTCAATCACAAAATAGAAGGAAATGGAAACAAAGACAGAGCCCTAGAAGTGGAGCTAGTGCTAGGGTTTCCCCAAACCTCTTCCCTTACACACGTGCTGATAGGCTCTCCAGTTAAGTATTTGGAAAACACATCATATTATAGTGTTTTTTGTTCCTCAAAAGACCGATTTGTTACCATACTCAAAAGAATAAAAATTTCCTTGCCTTATGCAAAAGAACCACCATCTGACTCACCGAAGGCAGAGAGAGCTTAGTTAGGGGATCGCACATGCACATAAATCTAAAGCAAAGCTGGGAACAATGAACAGAAATTTAAACTGAGACGTTAGCTCAAGCAAAGCGAAGGAGAAAGACATGGCACCTGGGAGATGCTAAGAACAGTCCTGGCTGTGTGTTCTATTACTTCACTGTTATTCTTTAAACTACTTAAATGCTTTTCAGCCTCTTCTGTGTATTATATATTTTGCAATACATTTATTTTACTTGAAGTCCTATCTAGGCCCCACCCACAAAAGGTAGATAGGAACAAAGGCACCAAAAGAGCAAATATCAGAACCGAGAGGACCTGCATGTGCTTTATCAGTTGGTCTTTTATGCACGTACCTCTCAGCGTTTTAAATGCATTCCCCAATCTAGAGGCTTTGGTGGGGTGCCACTGGTTGAATGGGAAGAAGAGAAAACCAGAAGACAGGCCGCCAAGTTTCTGCCCCAGATGGCCTGACAGAAGACACTCGAGACGATTCTGAAAGACGATCCATCAAATACCTACGTGAAGGCAGGTGACAGGAGCCCCAGTTTGCCTGTGAGAGTATTCACCAGGTCTTCTTCCCCAGAATAGTCATTCACTGTCCCTGCCTTCCCAGGCAGACGTCTCCCAGTGAAGGTTGTGGTCACCCTGCTCCCAAAGCAATAGGCATATGGTCTGTGACAGAGAGGTCCTCATTCAGGAAGAATTATTCTAAAGGAAGAATCTGAAGCCTAGAGGCCATGGACAGAGACTGGAGGAAGCTTTGGGGGTGGGGAGAGGAAGTAGGAGACAAAGAAGGAAGAGAAAGGAGAGGAGTAAGCAGAACAGGAAGAGGAAGAAAAGAGAGAAGAGAAAGAAGGATTATGTGTGCATATGTTTAGGCCTATATGAAAAGAAAGAGAAAGGATAAGAAGAAATTAAGAAATAAATTAATTTGTGGGAGTAGCTTTTATTTCCTTGTACAACTTTTCTGCTGCTTTGAGCCCCTGGAAAGCATACCTAGGCTCGATTTGAGCTGAGTCCCCTCTCCATCGAAGTCCTGAGAGATGCCTGGGAGTTTAAATGACCCAAGTTTTGGGGGATCGGAGAATGCTCCTTTCAAATGCTCCATCTTGCCAAAGGAGGAAAGGTTGACCACTTTCACAGCACCGAGCTTTTGACCTGTAATTTTTGCGATTTCTCAACATGCAGTGTTATAGCTTTGTGAGTGGATGGAATGCTATGATTTATGAGCTTTTCTCTTTTGACCCTTTCAGTTGACTTTATCAGCTTTCTCTAGCTTTTGTTAACAAAATAAAAGAAACTATTTTTAGGGATGATGATCACATCGGGCTAAACCCAGACCATCCCAAGCACGTTGCAGTTGTGTAAACAGGTCCACTGGGGCTGTTTCTTCTGCACGTGATCCCAGCTGAAAAGTCAGTGTTTTTGTAAACTTTGTCCTAAAAACAAGACCAAGGATATACCTGATTTTTTTTTGTTTCTTTCTAAATCTCTATTGGAATATTACTTCCTGATAACTAGTTTATGGGATGAAGAGGAAAAGTATAAAGTGAAACAAGGAAGAAAAGAGCCCAAGAGATAACAGATCTCATAGAAACCAGAAAGCTACAAATGACAGTGGTGATACACATTCTTCTTTCTCCCATGTGACAGCAGCTGACGCGGGATGGGTAAAGTCAGGATAAGAACCCAGATCCAGCATGATCCAGAATGTGTGGGTGAGGGAGTGACGAATGGGACCCAGTAGGAGATCTGGGGACAAATGATTCAAACGAGCTGGTTTTAGGGTCTTTCAGGTAAACCCAGCCTTGAGTGTTTACTTCCCAATCCCCAGGGATCTCGGGAAAAGCATGGCGAGGTCACCAAGAAACAAGCAGTTGAATTGGGCTCAAAAGTATAGATAAAAAGTGCCAGATTCCCATTTTTGGAATCAGACATTCACAGGAGGGAAAAATCTGCTATTTTCTCATTTGCTCATGGCATTCAAGATGAATAATAGCAATGAAATCACAGGGAAACTTAGAGGGGAAATTTTCTTTACTGGTTCCAGGTATACTAAACTCTGGCTACCAGTTTCCTGGCTACAGAAGAATCATCAAAAAGTATTCAAAAAATTTACATCACGTCAGAGAAGGATCTTTGGCAACAAAAAGGCACAAATACATGAGTGCAAGCAGAAAAACACCAACTCTGATAGCTAAGTAAACACTATCAGTGAAATCCTCATTCTCTTAGTTTTAATGCTACTGTTTTTCTAAATAGGCACTTGCATTCTTATCTGGAGTCATTATTTCACATGTTCAACTTTCCATGGACATTTAATGCTAAAATAATATTAGCAGGGATAAACACAAGAGATAGTGGCAGAGAAATCTACCAGCACCTCTCCCTGTCCACACAAAGTCCAAAGAAATGGCATAGGAATTAGAATTGGAAAGTGGTGTCTTCACAGTCAAGCAAAAGGCATTGAGAGATGTACAATTTATTCTTTGGACCATGGATGTCCAGTCCTTATCAAGGCAATGAGCCAAGCGACTTTTTTGTCTCAGTTGTTTTGGGTAAGGTCGGTTCATTCAGGGAATGAAGGAGTTGATAATAGTGGTTTTCTGCTTGAGGAACTCATTGACCCTGTTAGCAGAGATGCCAAAGCAAAGCCATCTGGACAGAAGGTCTCCCGGGGTTGGCTCTTCTTGAATACTCAAGCTCACAGCAGTGGGTGGTGTCTCCTCCTTTCAGAAGAAACGTACAGGTAGGAGGTTTATTGTGCTGCTGACATGGGATTAACTGTTGATGTGATGTCTTAGTAGGAAATGAAGCAAGAACAAAGGCAGCTACTAACAGGAGGCTGAAGAGCCATCGCAAAGTCTCAAGAGACAGAAAGTGACGGAAGAGGAGACATGAGAAGAAGGCAAAGATTGATTTCACTGATTGAAACTTCTATCTACATTATCTTTGGCCATCCCTCTAGGAAGTGGTCATGCTGTTCCATGCAATACCTAGTCTCCTGACAGATGTTTATTCAACACCTGGCACTTTTCAGACACTCATCTCAAGGGTAGAGGTTCGAAAATGGGTCAAATATTGGAAAGTGATGTTAACAGGCTCTGAAGAATAAATAAGAATTCACAAGACAGGTGGTGGCAGGAGCAGGACATGACCATTAGTGACATCTGATTCAAATGGAT
Source organism: Dolichotis patagonum (assembly GCA_004027295.1). NCBI lineage: Eukaryota > Metazoa > Chordata > Mammalia > Rodentia > Caviidae > Dolichotis > Dolichotis patagonum. The sequence goes on along the minus strand of PVJX010023560.1, from coordinate 136 downwards.
CCTCAAATACAGCTTGAATTTCTTCCACTCTGCCTCACAGTAACCAACTCAGTACTTTGTCCTTTTGAGTCTTCAACACCACCTTACATCTATTCACTGGCAAGTATTAAACAAGTTTCTTAGTTCTCAGAGGAAA
>PVJX010023559.1:0-29123 GCA_004027295.1 Dolichotis patagonum | reverse complement strand
AAGAAATAAACTTTTGCAATTCTTAGTAAAAAAATAAAAAGTAGGACATAGTGGTTCATATCTGTAATTCAGGTATGTTGGTAGACTGAGGCATGAGGATTTGAAATTCAAACCCAGCCTGGCCATTTTAGTGACTTAGGCCTACCTCAAGATCAAAAATAAAAAGGGGTGGTGCTGGGAATGTAGCTCAGTGCAAAGACCCTGAGTTAACAGCAGCACCCACCCCACAAAAAGAGCAGTTAAAACAACTAACACTTCAGTTCTTAAAATGTGTTAGGCTCAGTGTTCAGCACACTGCACGTACTATAGAATTTAATCCCTATTTTGTATAAGGCCAGTGATCTAAGTGATACTGGATGCAGAAAGTCTCAGAGAGATGTGAGCTGCCTAGGTCAGGAAGCTCGGGTGACCTTTGGATTGAGATTTGTTGATCACACAGAGAGATGACTTCCCCAGGGCCTGGCTCCATGGTTGGGAGCAATGAAGGGTTTTCCAGAGGAGGCAGATTCATTTGGAAGAGAGAGCTCTTCAAATTGTGTTGCACTGAGGCAGTTTGAAGGAAATCACAATGTTTCACTTAGAGAAGGAAAAATTTAGGGTACTCCTTGTAGTCAAGGTTTGCAAGGAAGAAAATTTAACATAAGACACATAATTTACTGGATTGGTTTATAATAGTCACCCAAAGAGTCAAATACAAAAAAAGGGCAGGAAATCTGTCCACACACTAAAGACCTAAAAAATCCAGCTGAGGGCCTAAATCCTATGGCAGTGTCCTGCACGAGTCCAGCTGGAGACCTAGAAACCATGACAATATCTCATGCAAGTCTGTTTCATGGACCTGTGCTGGGGAGGCCCAAAGGTCAGTGGTGGAAGGTAAAAAAAGTCTGTGCCAGTAGGATGAAGGATCTGTGGCCAGTAGGCTGAGGGGTCTGCACTGGAACCAGTGATGCTCAAAGAGGACCAGGGCTCCCCTGAAAAATACCACAGCCATCCTCAGCAATAGCGAGGTTCTAAGCTCCTCTAATGATGAGAACAGCCAGGTTCATATCAGGAAGCCAGTGACAAGCTTCTCCTGAAGACTGAACAGCGCACATCTTCCCCTCCAGAGCCAGGAAGCCATAAGTAAAGGCCAGAGCTCCCCCAAAGTGAATTGCAGCCATTCTCGGTTACAAGGTCCCAAGCTCCTCCTCTGATGAGAACAGCCAAGTTCACATCAGTGAAGAAGCTGGACAAGCTCCTCCAGGAGAACCAACAAAAGCCACTTCTTCCTCTCCAGTTCTCCTTTTCATGTTGTTGGCAGCAATCCTCTGGTGGGCCCTCCACACCCAGCACCACACTGACTCAGTTCAGCAGGGTGTCACAAGATGACAACCAGTTGTCAATCCACCACAGGGCTCATTCTATGTATTTTAAAATATTTGAAAGATGGGCTGGGGCCAGGGATTTAGCTCAATGGCACACGCACCTGCCTGGTAAGCACGAGGTCATGAGTCATGAGTTTGATGCCCAGTACCACAAAAAAAAAAAAAAAAAAAAAAAAAGATGGGCTGTCAGGGCACCAAATACTTTGTGTAAGTTTAGGGAGCAGCTGGCTGAAAGCTACCAGGTAGGAGATTTCAATTTGTTGAATGATTATTTTTTAAAATCCATTTTATTTCAAAGAGTAAAAGTAGAACAAAATTTCAAAACATGACAATCAGGAAGCAACAACGGTACATATGTAGTGCATTGCCATCCCTAAATCAGTCACCCAGAGCATAAGACGTCTTTATTCAATTGTCTGAACAATACCAGTACAAACCTTTTGCTTCAATGAACTCAGAGAAATCAGTAGTATAACTATCATAACTATCTATCTCAACACATATATTGTTTTTTTCAGCTTCTCATACTAGTAAGACAATATGATGTTTATACATGCATGTCTGATTTATTTCACTTATGAGGATGGTTTTCAAGTTGCATCCATTTACCAATGAAAGTCTCCAGTTTATCCTTCTTTACAGCTGAGTTGTATTCCATTATATAAAAAGACCACATCTTTTTTATCCAATCCTCAATTGGCAGGCATTTAGGTTGTTTCCAAGGTCTAGTGATTACAGATTGTGCTGCTAATAATGTGGACACACATATATCACTGTGGTGTGATGTTTTTTAATTCTCCTGGGAAGATATCCTGAAGCGGAACAGCTAGCTGGAATGGAAACTCTAGTCCTAGGTTTTTCAGGAATCTCCTCACTGATTTCCACAGTGACTGTACCAGTCTACACTCCCACCAAGACTGGAGAGGCGTTTCTTTTTCCCCACAGCCCCTCCAGCATTTGTTATTGTTTGATTTCTTGATAATAGCTATTCTTTCCATGGTGAATTGGAATCTCAGTGTTGTTTTAATTTGCATCTCTCAAATATCCAGTGATGTTGAACATTTTTTTCATGTATTTATTTGGTGTTTGTATTTCTTCATCTGAGAAATGTATATTCACCTCAGATGCCCATTTTTGGATTAGGTCTTTAAATCTGGGAAGACTGCTTTTTTTGAGTTCTTTATATGTTCTCGATAGTAATACTTTGCCTGAGGAACAGCTGGCAAACATTTTCTCTCACATTGTGGGTTGTTTCTTTACTGTGTTGGTGGTTTCTCTTGCTGTGCAATAGCAGATCCCAGTTGATTCTTTGTGATAGTTCCTGTGCAATTGGGATTTTGTTCATAAAGCCTTTCCCTACCCCAATATCTTCAAGAGCTTTACCTACTCTATCTTCCAGCAGATTTTTTTTTTTTTTTTTTTTTTTTTTGGTACTGGGGATCGAACTGACGACCTTGCACTTGCCAGGCAGGCGCTTATGCCACTGAGCTAAATCCCCAGCCCTTTTTTTTTTCTTCCAGCAGATTTAATGTTTCTGTTTTAATATTTAGATCTTTGATAAATTTAGAACTTGGTTTAGTGCATGGTGAATGATACGGGTCCAATTTTAATCTTTGGTATGTACAGAGCCAGTTTTTTCCAGCACCATTCATTATAGAGATTAGCTTTCTCCCAGTGAATGTGTTTGGCACCTTTGTCAAAGATAAGATGGCTTAGTGTGTCTGGAGTTGTGTCTGCATCTTCCAATCTGTTCCATTGATCCTTGGGTCTGGGTTTTTTTTTTTTTTTTTGCCATTATCATGCTGTTTTTATCACAGTAGCTTTATAGTATAATTTCAAGTCAGGAATTGTGGTGCTCCCAGTCTTGTCTTTGTTGCCCAGAATTTGCCTTTGCTATTCTAGGTCTCTTCTGGTTCTAGATTAATTTTAGGATTGTTTTCTCTAATTCTGTGAGATATGCTATTGAAATTTTGATTGGGATTGCATTGAATCTGTATAACAGTTTTGGAATATGGTCATTTTCACTATATTGGTTCTTTCTACCCAAGAGTACAGGATACTACTCCATTTGTGTATTACAAGTGATACACACTTGTAATCTTTGCACTCTGGGAGGCTGAGGCAGGAGGATCTGGAGTTTGAGTCCAGCCTGACAATTTAGGAAGACCCTGTCTCAAAATAAAAAAGAAGAAAAATAGAAAAGGAATAGGAATGTAGCTCACTGTTAAGGTTCTGTATTCAATCCCCAGAATTGGGGAGGGGAAGAGGAAGAAAGGAAAGAAAAGAAAGGTTGTACCTAAAACAAGATGGTCTGCACTGAGGATGTTTAGGAGTTTATGAAGAACATGTCTAAACTACCAGTTGTTTATGAGCCTTTCTGCAATGGATGAGAGATTGGCTTAAATGACTCCTACCTAAAGTCTGTGAGCAGTCAGAGCTCCTTCAAGCCCCTGTTCAGGTTCTTACATCTTGAAGTCTTCTCTGACTATCAGGGTCCGTAATGACTGAACACTTCTTTGAGCCCCTCTCTCTCACTCTTTAGTCCTGTACTTAACTTTGCACATAAGTTCCAAGACTAAGTTCCTTGGTGAGCGGCAGGAAGGGAAGGGGATATAAAAAGAATTATGGTGTATTATACGTATGTGTCAACACCCTAGAATAACTGTAATCAAACACATACTAATAAAAATAAAAACATTTTCAAACATTCTTTTGAGGGTAAAGAACAGAGCTTTGCATTTGGCAGTCACCCAAATACTTGTTACAATTTAGTAACAAGTTTCTCTTTGGGTTACATATTGTCCGGTTTCCTGTGTTAGTCTTAGAAATAACTTGTAAAGCATTAAGTCCAGGATTGTGGTTTGTATTTATTTGTTATTTCCTAGCAGCAGCCAGTATGTGCTTGATAAACATTGCTTTAAATTGAGGGGAACCAGAAGGGGAAACTTTGGCTCAGGAGATGTGGAAAAAGGTGGTTAAAAACAAAGGTTAAAAAAATTTTTTTTTTTGTTTTGATAAAAGCATGGGCTCTCAACTTGCAATGAGAACTCTTTTTTTTTTTGCGGTACTGGGGCTCGAACTCATGACCTCGCGCTTGCCAGGCAGGCGCTTGTGCCACTGAGCTAAATCCCCAGCCCGCAATGAGAACTCTTTTCAGATAGTTTTTTCCACAAGCAACTTGGGTATACTTTGCACAGTTGAAATTAAGGAACTGTAAAGTAGAAACTACACATAGCGAAGACGCTGAGCATGAATTTCAATTAAACGTTATGTGGCCCAGCGTGATGGCGCCTCCCTGGCACCCCAGCGCTCGCACAGTCGCAAGTTTGAGCCCAGCCTAGGTAGTGAACCCCTATTTAAAAAGGGGGGGGCTCAGGGGTGTAGCTCGGGGCAGAGGACCTGGGTTCACGTTCCAGTATTGGAAACAAACGAACAAACTAACAAAACATCGATTAAGCTTTATGTAACAGCACTAATAGAAAGCTTGGGTATCAACGGTCTGTAGAAGAAAGAAGACGTAGCCAGCACTCAACCATTAGTCCCAGAGGGTAATTCTCAAGGAAAAAGTCCTGCCGATAGCTTTAACACAAATAAAGGACACATCCGCAGTCACCAGAAAGTTTGCGGAGCATCTGGAGATCAGTTTCTACTAGCTGGCTGTATTTCATGTATGTCTGTTTAACGTTCTTGTGCAGGTACCGTAGCCTGCTTTTCCCACTTTGGAATTCAGCGCTTTCTTATGCTTTCCTTTCTGTTTCCTCTTCGCCTTCAGTTTATCTCTTAACAGGCAAGTGAAAGTTGCCAGCGGGGCGAACAGTAGAACGCAGTTTGGAGGTGGTGCCGAGGTATTTTTCCTCTTCTTTCCTCGTCCTATGCCCCTACATTCCCATATTAATATGAATTTTTCACTTGCCAAGAGATCTAAGGTTTGCACAGTAGCAAGCAATTTACATTCAAACCTACTATGAAACAGACCAACCAACCGCCGGGCTCCGTGGCGCAAGCCTGTAATTTCAGCATTTTGAGAGGCTGAAGCTGGAGAGTCGCAAATTCGCTCTCAGCTTGGCTAATTTAGCGATTTAGTGAAACTTTGTCTCAAAAAGAAGGGCCGGAGAGCTAGCTTAGTGCAAAAACCCCCCTTGGATTCAGCTTCCAGTACCGCAAAGCATACAAATTATCCAAAGTTAGATCATTTTGTGAATCCCAGAACCCAGTTACCTTTCCTTACCGGTTGGGAGATGAGGCTAGCTCTCTACTTCAATTTAAAACTCAGCCAGTCAGAAAAGTCCCTACTTCCTGGACCACCGACCAATCAGGGAGCCCTCACCTGCCGAAGGTGAGGAATTCGTTTCCTTACGGGACAGTCTCCCGGGCCAATCAGAGGCGGCTGTAGCAGAGGTAGTAATGGGCAGGGCTGCACCTGGCTACGGTGAGCACTCGGCCGAGCGGCGGCTCCCTTGACCAATCATCAGGTGCGAGGGCGGGGTGCCGACCAATCAGGGAGGGTGGGCAGGGCGGGTCGGGCGGGGCTCAACCTGGGGTTGGAGTTTAGTCCCAGCGCGGCTGCAGTTCCCGAAGCTGTTCCTAGAGCTCTGGCCGAGGCCGTCTCTTGGGGATCCTAATCGTGATGGGGACAGAGGTGGAAACTGGGAGGAAACTGTTGTTTCTCTTTACATCAGCGAACCTGTGTAAGTTGCTGGAGTGGAGTTTCGGGGAGGAATCGGTGTGTCGGTCCGAGGTTGGAGCGGGGCGCTCCTCACGCCGCGCCCACGGGAGGGTGGAGTTGAGAAACCTGCCAGCCGCTCCGCCGCTCCTCCGAGTCCGCTTCGAGGCGCTGCCCCTCCCGCCCGTCCCCCGCCCCTGGAGCGGGGCTGGCTCCCTGCCCCCACCTGGAACTGCGACGCCTCCCCGCTCACTCCGAGGGAGGGAGCTGCCCTTCAAGCCTGGTGGCCGGGAATAACTGGGAGGGCTGGTTCCTTTGTGCCCGTCCTCACCCTCTGGTGCAGGCCTGCGGGCGCAGGACCCTTCCCACCCATACGTCTACCTGTCCATCTTCCTTCCCGCGCCTGGGACGGGCCATCCTGACCCTCTTGTGTCTACAGACAGTAGAGAGAAGCCCTGAGCCGCTCATCCCCGGGGTCCCTGGGATCTTTCAGGGCCCTCGGAGGAAATGCAGAAGGGGAGGGTGGGATGAAGTCTCCTCATCTGTTTTTTTTTTTTTTTTTACCCCTCTGGTTATTGCTCGCGTCTCTACCTCCCCGGCGTCTCTGGGCAGAGAGTCAGGGTGCAGAGCCGGAGAGGAAATGAAATTGAAGGCTGAAATTTCCTAGGGCTCAGCATTCAAAATTCCTTCCTACAGTGACTACCGAGGAGTCCTTAATAAATGTTGATTGAGTGACTCTTCCTAGGGGGAGGATGTGGCTGTTGGTTGGCTGGATTCTCTTCCGAGCTAGAACTCTGCCCTCCCCCCTGGCTTTACGGGAGAGTTGTTTCCTCTGTAAACTCTTTCCTGAGAGACAATGCGGCACGCTTGCTGGGGCTTGCCTGTGACTCTAGATGTGTTTGCGTGGGGATGATTGTGTAGTTGGTTGGCTTGAGCCTTAGTCAACTTGTGTCAGCGCATGTATGTTTGTCTGATTTTTAAAAAATGTTATGGTCTGGGGAGCAAACCCACAGCTTTGTGTTTGTCTGTGATTCCTGGGTGTCAGTCTGCACACACTGCTATGTAGTTACCTCAGTCTGTACGATTCTCCATTTCCTGCAAGGTTCATGTTTTAGGGAGCATTCAAAAACACAAACAATTACAGTTAGTATTGATGTCTTCTAGAGAACACAGTTCTGTTCTATTCTTTTTGTTTTTTTTGAGACAAGGTCTTGATCTGCAGTTCGGGCTAGTCTTGAATTCACTGTATGGCCCAGGCTGACCTCAAAGTCGTGGTGATTCTCCTGCCTCAGCCTCTCAAGTGTTGGGTTTGCATTCATGTGCCACCATGCTCAGCCTTGAGAAGAGTTTTTGAAGAGCAGAAATCCATAGATTCCCTGAGCTAGTTGGATAAACCACTTCTTTGTCCATTGCCACAAAAATTTAAGCCCTTGGGGTGGATGGGACCGAAAAAATGAGATACTGCTTCAGAATATCTTGGCTTAGAAAATTTTCTTCCCGACTGGGCTCTTCCTCCTTTCACTTCTCCCTCTCCCTCTACTCATCCACTTGCCTTTTTCTTCCACTTCCTTTCTTTTCCTACTCCTCACCTATTTTACTTCTGTTGGTACTTTCAAAATGCTAGTGACACCGATAGTCATTTTCTGTTTTTGGGTTTTGTACCATCTTTTGATACTCAGTACTAGAGACCTTGGCCCACGCACTGTGACTATTTCCTCTTCCAAACTCAAAAGTGTTTCTGAGGTCAGTGACTAACCAGTTTCGTGTCAGTGACAGTATAAATACCAGTGACAGTACCTATTAAGCTTATAGACTTCCTGGAGCTACTTCCTTCCACCTCTTCCTTCCTTCTTTTCTCTCCCCTAATTTCCAACATTCTTGGCAATACTCTCACAACAGCCACAGTCTGGCACTGAAAGGATTGTTAGCACTATTTTGAGCCTGAGAGTGTCTTGGGGGGAGCTAAGCAACAGTGTTTCAGAGGGACCCTGAAGTGAGGATGGATCAGCTCATTAGGACCTGGGGGTGCTGAGAAGTGACAACAGTTGTCAATAGGACAGGGTGTGGAGGAACTGGACTTGGCAAATTTTAAATCAAGGTGAGTCCAGGGGAGGGGACTAATGGTAACGGTAGCAGCTACCCCACGTAGGTTCTAGCTGGGCTAGCTCTGCCTTATGACCTTAGGCTACTAGCTCAGTCTTTTCAACAGAAAACAGGAGTAGTATTCTCTGTCCTACCTTCCCCGTGGGGGATTAGAGAGGATGAGAGCTACCTTACCACATGAAGGGATTGTTATTGGGCAGCTATTAGCTCTTTAGATTTTGTGAGGATGAAAGAATGCTGTTCCTGGTAGAGTAGGTCAAAGGAAACAGGGAGATTCCAAACAGGAAAAGTGAAAAACTAGGGTCTCTTTCCAGATATCTAGCCAGTCCTCTTCCTTGTGAGCGTGGCACATGCACAGGTTGTTTGCCCCTCTGTCGTGGGCTGCTCCTCAGTGGGCTTCACTGTCAGGGAGGGAGGAAGGAGAAAGGGAAAGATGGTAACACCAGCCAAACAAAGGCCCAACACCAGCCTGGGGAACTTGGTGTGGAGCAAGGCCTGGCCCTGCTGGGACAGGGACCCAGAGACCTTGGGACACTGGGCTTGGGAAGAATAAAAGTTAGTGATGATAGAGCCGGTCTTTCTGTCCCGAGAGGGTCTGTCCTTTTCAGCAGTTTCCCCAGCGATGGAGGAATTCTACTGAACACTATTGGTGGCCAATGGTTGGGTCAAGTTCCAGTGTGAACTCAGGGAGGAAGATGAATGTAGGATGGAACACTGGCTTTCCTTCTCTTCTGCTTCCTGCAGTGTGGGGCCACCCAGGTTGGGGGAACTGCTGCCCTGTGTCTAGGTTAGTCTTCATCATGCTATTTCCTGTTTTTGCTCCTCCTCCTGATGGAGATCTTGTAAACTCAAAGTGACTGGATATTCAGGGACAGATTTAACTCAGAAATGTAGATGGCCGGGTCACTTGTCCTTTTCCTTCTCTACTCAGGGAAAGGATTGTTCCCTGGAAACCAGAAACTGGTGAGTGGCAACAGCTGTAAATAGGACAGGAGTGACAGTGGGATTCCTGTGTGTTCATCTTCCTCACCTCTGCATCTCTTCACCTTGGAAAGTTTTGCATCAGCTCCTTGTGATTAGGGCATCTCTGGGGTCTCCCACCTTGTCCTGGTTTGGGGTGGAGCTCCTGTGCTTTTTATTTATTCATTTTGGTGTTTTGAGACAGGGTCTCCCTATGTAGTTCAGGTTGGTCCTGAACTCACTGTTTATCCCAGGCTGACCTCAAACTTGCAGCAATCCTCCTGCCTTAGCTTCTGAGGCTGGGATTACAAGCACATGCCATCATGCCTGGCTCTGTTTTTCTCACTTTTCTGCACAAAAGAAGGTGTACTATATATACACTTGATTGCATTGTTTATTTTACTTAACACACTGGACGTCTTTCAGGCAGATATTAGAGGGTTTGTGGCCTTGGTTGTTGGTCCCATGCTGCCCTCGCACATAGTCAAGGGGCGCTGGTACAGTGGACATAGAAATAGCTGGCACTCGGAGAACAACGAGCTCCTCCCCTCTCTTGGGGGCTGCTGTGAGTGTGGCAGACTTTCAGCAGCCCAGAGGAGAGAGATCCTGGTGCATAGGGACCTGCACTGTGCGGTTGACTCCGAGTGCCGGGAGAACAAGGAACTCCTCCCCTCTCTGGGGGGCAGTGATCCTGCCAGCAGCATGTGGGCTGAGAATCACACATCTCGCCTCGTCCTGTCCCCCAGTCCCGTGTCCCCCCCTCCCCCCTGTTTAGCAAGTGGGAGCCAGTTAACTACATATCTTGTGAAAAGATTGGCTATGATATTTAGTATGAGCTCCCCACATGCAAAGATATGGACAACCATTTGGAAGAAAACAGGAGACAATATGACAGATAGTGAAGATCTCTGGTTGTCTAGCTTTGAAATTTATGCTTTCTTATGTTCCATTCTGTTCTGTTTTGTTGTGTTTAATTTTAGCCCCTTTTAAAATTAAAAAAAAAAAAAAGAAATAGCTGGCACTAACCCCAAAGATAGACTGAAATGCTGCACACGTTTTATGTGCTAGACTCAGAGTCCAGGGGCTTGTTTTCCACATGGGTTAGCTTGGAAGGGAGACACTGGGGATCGCTAAACGTGAACCTACTTCCTTTCCAGAGACTCAGGAAAGACCACGGCCAGTGTATGAGTTAGAGGTGTCTGTGTTGCAAACAGGTTGTAGGAAGCGGTGTGTGAAAGCCTGTTGGGGTTTTCCAGGCATTGAAAACTCAGTGTTCATGTGCCTGGGACTCCCTGATAAGCAGGGTTTCTGTCTAAAGTCCAGCTGGTGTCATTGTGTCACAGTGGGGGAGGGGACAGGAGGAAGCGGCTGCCCGCCAGGAAGCTCGAGAAGCTCGAAGCCAGAGCCCTGGGTCCTAGGCAGGCCTGGGAGCCCTTTGCCGGCTGTGAGGAGTTGATAGAGGTATTGGTGGGCTGGGCAGGTGGAACTGGAGGGCTTGAAGACGGGACCACGGAGTGGAAAGCACTCCTGTCTTCCCTGGAGATCGTCACCTTCTGCCATTGTCCCTCCCAGGGCTGAGCCAATTCGGTGACGCCATTGAATGGGCAGCCAAGGTGGCTGTTGGACACAGGCCCGCCTGTTTTAGGGCTCCAGGTGCCCTCCTCTTGCCCCTGAATTTTGTATCTATTCTACTCCAGCCTCCAGAAGGAGGCTGTCAGCCTTGGACCCTCCCTGCCTGGTGTCACCCCGGCCTTTGATTGGAAGGCCAGACCTCCCACGAACTGGTTCAGGCTGTGCTGAGGAGGAAAGCAGGGGCAGGGAGGGCATGGAAGCCGGATCGGAGGTCCAGATTCTGATGGAGTTGCAATGTCAAATTCATTTGTTAATCCAACAGATTTCAGTGTCGACTGGGTTATGGGTATCATGCCAAGTTGGGGGCGGGGGCAAGTGACGCTGCTGTGTGATAACTGTGAGCACACACCGCTGGTGGTCTTAGGTTGCTGTCTCTCTCTCTCTAACAGCTGGAGGGTCCTCAGGTGCCCAGAGGGAAGTTTGGATGCATTCTTAGAAGAAACCAGAGATGCTGACTGTCTGGCTTCCCTCCTTTTTCCTTCCTTTTTAAAATTCAAACAAATGCAACAAGGAAAGCTCTAATAGTCAACAGCATGTATAGAGAAAACAAAAGATTTCCTAATGAAGCAGTGAGAGGAAATTGCTCTTCTGCTGTGGGTGAGGTCCTTCATGTAGAACACACAGGGTTTGGCGTGGTCTGTTAAGCATCTGGACAGGGGCTGCTTGTGACTCATGACAGTTCTCTAGGCACGCACTCGGCATCTTTCTCCATTTGCAAGGAATTACAGCCTCAGTGACCAAGTAGAAATGCAAAGCAGAGTGTGAGCTGTCATCCAAGCACAGAATGTTTTGTTAGCATAAGGAGATACAGAGGCCAGGTGTGGTGGTGCAAGCGTGTGATCGTAGTACTGGAGAGGCTGAGGCAGGAGGATTGCCAGGAGTTTGAAGCTAGCCTGGGCTACATAGTGAGCTCAAGACCAGCCTGGACTGCATAGCAAGATCCTGTCTTAACCACCTCCCCCTAATTAACAGGATACAAAGTATCTTCAAGAAAAAAATTTTATACATGTGTGTAGCCAGTGTAGTGGTGCATGCCTCTAACTCTAGCACATGGGACTGAGGCAGGAGAATTGTCATAAACTGGAGGCCAGTCTGGGCTACATAGTTTAAGGTCAGCCTGAACCACGTAGTGAGATTCTGCCTCAAAACAAAACCTAAAGGGATCTATTTATATATGTATGGTAAAATATGTATTAAGTAGCTAGATATTATAGTGAACACTTCTAATGTCAGCATTTGGGAGACAGGAAGGTCATGAGTTCCAGACCAGTGTGAACTACATAGCAAAACCTTGTTCCTCACCCTCCAAAAAAGTGCCTTTAAACAAGAGTCATTCTATAGTAGTCTACTCCATGCCTATATCATAATTTATGGATCATTCCCTTTAGGACTTTTTCCCTTGCTTTAGTAAATAACATTAATCTTTAAATTTATCTTTGATGTTTTCTTAGGCTATATTCCTAGAAAGTGTTTTTTCTTTTTCTTTTTCTTTTCTAAATGGGGATTGAATTTAGGGGTACTGGGGCCAGGGATTTAGCTCAGTGGCTTAAGCGCTTGCCTGGCAAGTGCAAGGTCTTGAGTTCGATCCCCGGTACAAAAAAAAAAAAAAAAATTTAGGGGTACTGTACCACTGAGCTACATCCTCAGTCCTTTGCAATTTTTAAAATTTCTATTTTGAGACAATGTCTCAATAAGTTACTCAGGCTGGATGAGAATTTGGAATTCTCCTGCCTCCATATACTAGTTCCTGGGATGACACTGACTATTGAGATGTTTGTTTTGGTGGGGGCCAGGAGGAGGGAAGGCTGACCTTGAACAAACTGTGGAGGCCAGGCTGGCTTTGAACTCAGTGATCCTCTTGCCTCAGCCTCCCAAGTGTTGGGGTTAAAGGTGTGCACCACTATACTCACCCTGTGTTTTGTTTTTTTTTCTGTGACAGGGTCTCTGCTATGTATTCCAGGCTGGCTTTAAACTTAGTATGTAACTCAGAATGGCTTCAAATTCATGGTGATTATTTTGTCTCAGCCTTTCAAATGCTGAGATTGCAAGTGTGTGCCACCACACTTGGTTTTGAGAGATTAATTTTGACTGAGGAAAATCACAGTGATCAGGGGACATTTGAATAATAATAAGAATTTATATAATTTATAATATATATAATAATTTTTATATACATTATAATAATTTTAGAGCCTCGGAATTGGGCAGATACGCATTACTATTCGTAGCTGTGTGATTTGAGGCAACTATTACAAACCTCAGTTTTCTTATTACAAATTGTGATGGTAGCCAGGTGTGGTGTGGCACACGTGTAATCCCAGCACTCTGGGGGGCTGAGGCAGGAGGATCTTTGGGTTCAAGCTCAGCCTGGGCAGTTGAACAGTTCAAGGAGATTCTGTATTAAAGGGGATGGGGCGGGATGAGGATGTAGCTCAGTGCACAGGCTTTGGGGTCAATCCCCTGTACCACTGAAAGGGAGGAGTGATGATAATAGCAGGATTTGTCTCAGGATTTTTGTGATAATTTAATGAGAACATCCATAAAAGGCACTAACCAAAGTGTGAGGGAGCTGTATGTCACCCTTTTGGCAGTCATTGGACTCTGCTGAGATTCAAGGGGAGGACTCATAGATTAGTCACAAAGTAAGAAAATGTGTGGGAGGAGGTAAACAGATAGGCATGACCATTTGGAAAGTACAAGATACATAGTGATTAATGATTTCCAGAAATTCTGTCATCGGTCCACTGAGTTACATGTTTATACAGTAGCCATCCCATCCTTTGTGGTACCTTTTTGTTTGTTGGTTGGTTTATTTTTGAGACAGGATTTCACATGTATTTCAGACTGGCCTTGAACTCACTCTGTAGACCAAGCTGGTATGGAACGTCTGGTGCTCTTCCTGTCTTTGCCTCCTCAATGCTGGGATGATAAGTGTGTGCCACGGTGCCTGGCTTCCTTTTTCTGTTTTTTACTTAGGGACAGGGTCTAGCTAAGTTGCTGAGTTGCCCAGACTGAGTTTAAACTTGCAACCCTCCTGCCTCAGCTTTCCAGAGTGCTGGAATTATAGGCATGAGCTGTCACACCTGTCACCAGCTGCCACTTTTGTTTTTATTTTTACTTTTTACCATACTGATACTGAACCCATGGTCCTCTTACATGCGGGGTATGGACTTTACCACCGCCCCCCACAATTGCTTCTCACTTAGGATTCTGTTCTTTCCTGGGATCCAATCTGTTTTTGTCAAAATTATATTTTCTTTTAAGTTATAATATTTGGTTGTTACAGAAATATAGAAAATAAAAAAGAAAAGCTATTTGTGTTCTCATCTCATAATATGTAGTGTGGGTGTTTGTTTTTGGTCTTTCTGAGACAGAGTTTTGCTATGCAGGTCAGGCTGTTCTTGGACTCGATCTTCCTGCTTCAGCCTTAGAGTTTTAAAAATGTATATACTAGGGCTGGGGATTTAGCTCAGTGGCTTAGGTGCCTGCCTGGCAAGTGTGAGGTCATGAGTTCAATCCCCAGTACCCCCCCAAAAAAAAGAAAAAAAAAAAAGAAAAAATGTATATACTTGAGTTATTTTATTTATAAAAACAGGATCATATTTTACATAATGTTTTTATATTTCAGGGCTGTTTCTATGCCAGTTCTAATTGATTCACCTTGACTTTGGGGGCGGCGATGTGCATTGTCTACATAGCTGTGGTGGTCAGTGCAGTATCATACCTTGGAATCAGATTACCTGGGTTATACTCTTATTTCTGTCACCCACTGGTTCTGTGACCTTGAACAAATCACTTAATTTCTGTGCCCCAATTGAGTCCTGGGTAAGGTGGCAGCAATAAATAGCATCTATCTCAAGGAGTGCTGTTGCAAGGATTTACTAAGATAAACCATGACAGGGCTTAAAAGAGTATCTTGAACATAGTGTTCAAAAAGTTAGCTGCTCTTATTATTTTACTCAGTGGTTTTCCTGGTTTACTCAGTAATGTGTGAAGAGAAAGGGTGGGGGATGCCGGCCACCAGCCCTACGCTGTCAGAGCCCTTAACGCACTGTAGTGACGTCTTGTGTGCACGTGTATCTCACCTGCCAGACCAGGAACCCCCAGAAGCAGAGAACATCTGTTGTTCACTATTTGGAGTCCTCAACCCCTAGCATAACGCCTGGTACAAGATGACATTCAGTTAATGTTTGCTAAAGAGCCTAGAACAGTGATGGCAAACTGTTTAGAGCTTTCTTTTTAAAACTTTTTTTTGGGGTCTTTTGAGAAAAGGTTTTGTCTACGGCCATAGCACTCTGAACGCGCCCGATCTCGTCTGATCTCGGAAGCTAAGCAGGGTCGGGCCTGGTTAGTACTTGGATGGGAGAAAAGGTCTTGCTATGTAGTTCAGGATGGGTTTGAACTTACCATGTGACCCAGGCTAGCCTCAAAACTCAAGCAATCCTCCTGCCTCAGCCTCCCATGTGCTGGGATTACAGATGTGTACCACCTTGCTCAGCACTCCGTTTAGAACTTTCAGTGATACAAACAGCCCATTGCTTCATGCATGCCATAGGTTCACCACCTCTGGCATAGAGCATTATTAACAAACAAGGTCATAGCAGACAGTCTATTAATTAAGGTTTACCTACAACAGTGAGCCCTAAATTGAACCCAGGACCTTCACTGCGCTACATCCCTAGCTCTTTTATTTTTATTTTTTTTTATTTTGGGACAGTGTCTTGCTAGTATACACACATTCTGTGTCTTTGTATCCTAATATTTTCTTCTTACAGGGACACCAATGGTCACATTTGAACATAATTCCCACTCTCAAGGCCCTGTCTTTTAGTATTCACACTCTGCAGTACTGGGGAAGTCTGACATAAGAATTTTTGGGAAATACTCAGTCCATGATAACCACAAATCATTTTGAAGTTCACCTGTGCAAAAAGGAGCTATAGTCTGGCCAGGGGTAGGGGTGGGGTCTTCCTGGGTTTGCTTGGAATTTCTTGTGAAGACAGTGAAAATGGGTGCAATGGATTCGCTCTCCCCCATCCCCCACTTTACCATATCATTTAATCTTTTTTTTGAAACAAGATCTCGCTATGTAGTTCAGGCTGGACTTGAAGTCACTAGGTAGTCTAGGCTGTCCTGGAACTCAAGGTGATCCTCCTGCCTCAGCCTCCTGAGTGCTGAGATTACAGACATGTGTGCTACCATGCCTGGCTGTTTCTATTTCAAATTGACCCCGAGGAGATATTCCACCTGTTGTCTCTAGGAGATATCAGGTGATAGTCCTAGCTGTGATGAAATCCAGAGGACTGAGCTACTTCACGAGGCCAGTATGGCACAGGTGCCTCAGTGGGCTGTTTATATCATTGAAAGCTCTAGAAGGTTCACTCTAGGTATTGCCTGAGGCCCAGAGAAAACCTGCCCAGCTGACATTTTAAAAAAATTCTTAGAAGGGCCCTGGCGGGGGGCTGGGGATTTAGCTCAGAGGCAGCTTGAGGTGCCAGTCTTGCAAGCAGTGGTCCTGAGTTCCATCCCCAGTACCAATTAAAAAAAAATTTGTTATTTAGAAGGGGCCTGGCTAAGTCATTAAATTCCCCAAGGTGGGATTACACCTTTGTATTCCTGCTTTGATACCCCCTTGTGCTGGGGTTAGAGGTATACACCACCACACCTGGCATGGTATTAAACTTGTGAAAAGATCAGGCCTTGGTTTTCCTTTTCTTGGTTATACCTCACCTGCTAGTTTAAAATTTGGACTTAGCCAGGGACAATAGCGTGTGCCGGAAACCCTAACTCTGAGAAGCTGAGGCAAGAGGATCCCAAAGTCAAGCCCAACCTGGGCAATTTAACAATTTACTGAAACCCCATTTCAAAATAAAAAATAGACACAAGGGTTGGTGATGTAACTTAGTGGGAAGGCACCAGGTTCAATACCAAGTGCCAGGTCCAGGGATATAGTTCAGCAGCACAAGTGCCTGCCTGGCAAGCACAAGGTCCTGAGTTCAATTTCCAGTACTGGAGGGGGAAAAAAAAGAAAGAAAGAAAGAAAGAAGAAAAAGAAAGAAAAGAAAAGAAAAAAAGAGAAAGAAATAAAGAAAAAACAAAACTGTATCAATCCCAGGTGCCAGAAAGAGGTGGGCGGAGAACGCATCTACACAAAGAAAGGTTACTAGCAGACTGTCTGCAGGGACCTATTCGGTTGAGCAGACATTTATTGAATGCCAGCTTGCACCAGGCGATAGGCTAAGGGTTGAGGACTCAGAATAATAAGTAACATGTTCTCTGCTCCCTGGGGGTTTACGGTCACGCAGGGTCACAGACGGTGTGCACAAGTGATGTCACCATGGTGTGCAAAGGGCTTGTGCACAGTGTTTTGCAGGGGATAATGAAAGCCTAGGAAGAGGCTTTAAGCTGGCTGAGGTGAGGGTTAGGTGTGGTAGGTCTTTTCCTGGAAAAGAATGTAGAGGAACAGGTGTCAGCCAGATAAAGAGGGAAGAGGATGTTCCACATAGCAGAAATAGCTGAGCAAAGGCAGAGATTGTGAGGCAGCTGGGTCTCTGTTGTGAAGTGTAAGTGGTTGGATGCTGCTAGAGGGTAAACTGCTGTAGTAGGGTAGGTGAGAAAAGATAAGTGTATCAGGAAGCCCTGTAGTGTTGAAACTTTGTAGCTTGCTGGTAAATCTGGATTTTATCTTATAGGCAATGCAGAATCATCAAAAGTTTGAAACCCAGCCAGGTGTGGTGGCACAGGCCAGCAGTCCCAGCCCTTGGGAAGCCAAAGCAGGGATTCTTGGGCTATAATAGCAATGCCTCCCCTCCAGCCCCACCTGAAGCTTTATGGATCTGCGTTTATAGGAAGGCTTTATAGTACACAGTACCACAGGCTCTTGATCGGACCATATTTGTTCAAATTTACACCATTACTATTGAGTGTTTAACAATTTTCTTAACTGCTGTAGGCATCAGTTTTCTTATATAGAATATAGCAGAGAATGTGTTATTTATTCTTATGTAGAAAATATTAATACTGTCATCCACCTCTGAAGTTGGACAGGGATTAAAGAATGGTCCGTGTCACAGCCTCTTTTTTTTTTTTTTTTGCGGTACTGGGGATCAAACTCACGACCTTGCACTTGCCAGGCAGGCGCTTATGCCGCTGAGCTAAATCCCCAGCCCCGTGTCACAGCCTCACAACCATGCCCAGCGTATAGTAAGTGCTTTCCATTTGGCCATGGAGTGGAGGTGGGATTTCCTGTACATGGGCCCACAACCCAAACAGGTCAAAAATCTACCGATGCTTTTAACTTTGTAGCTTTTCTCATTGTGACTACACATTAAACTTTACAATGGAAAGCAGCCAGCGTTTTGGTTAACCATGCGCATGTAGTCGGTCATTTCTATGTCTGTGCACCAAGAGGCAAATATAGACCCAGAGTTAAGTGCAAAAGGGGAGCGGTGCTGGTTCCAGGGAGGATACAAAACAGGCGAGGAGCACGGGCAGGGAACTTGCTGTCCTCATGTAGAGGTAGCCCTGTGAGGGGGAGCCCTGGGCTCTGCTGTCCACCTGTGAAGACTCCAGGAGAGTCAGTCTCACCAACCTGGTCACAGTGACAGAAGGAGATGCCTTGTGGGGCTGGAGTCCCAGCACTTTGCAGACAGTGTTCATTATTTATTTATATGTCTTATTAAGATAACTTTGAAGTCCAAAAGAGAAGTGTATACAAAACAGCCTGTGGGTGACTGGTGGTAATGGGGTGTAGTACTTATCTGGCACTTCCTGTTGGTCATTCACTGTACTTAGCACTTTATTTGTATTGGCTTGTTTAACCCTCACTGTAGCCCTTTGATGTAGAAACTGTTATTATGCCTATTTTACAGACAGGCACACTGAAGTTCAAGGTGGTTAAGTGGCCTGCCTGGGTCACATGGTCAAGTAAGACAGCTGGGACTCGAATGCAGACTTAGTTCCAGGGGCTCATTCAGAAACGGGACGGGGAATGTGGACCAGCACGTCTGAGGTGTGCTGTGGTGAGAGCAGGACAGGTGCAGGGCTGGATTTGACCTGCTGATAATAAGGCAGTGGCATCATTAGGCCCCAACAGACGGGCACCTTTGGACCTGGAGGTGAAGGTCTGTATTGGTAACAAGAAGCCCATGGCATGAGCTGGACGTGGTGGCTTAGGCCTGTAGTCCCAGCACTCAGAAGGCTGAGGCAGGAGAATTGCCGCAAGTTGGAGGCCAACCTGGGCTATACAATGAGATAAGTGCAGTCAGGATTAGTGAGGACAGGGGTGCACACCTCAGACCTGGCATGCTGTGCCTGCCTGTGTGTGATTCCCAAATGCGTTTTAGGTCTGATGTTTTAGCATGTCACTGTTGCAGGGCCCAAGGAGGACCCTCAACTGTTGTAGGTAGAACACATACAGAAGTTTCTTAGGTGGCACTTAAAGACTTAGAGTGTAGGCCCTCTAGAGAGCTGAGAGTTGGGAATATTTATGTGTTTCTGTGCACTCTGTGGAAAGTTTGGGTGCGGTTGGCTACAGGAAGAAGGATAATGGCTTACTTTCCAGGTGAAAGGATCTAAGGGTTTCAGGAGGAAGGCAGGCTCTGCACTCCACTTGTTTTTTTAAAGATGCATGATCTATTTCCCCCAAAAAAAGTCTTTAAAACTTTTGGGTCTACTTCTATATATACTGCACATTTGTACCCTTTGTGGATTTGCAATGTCTTTTAATGAATTTTGGGTGCCATTGGGCTGGAAGATAAGAATAAACAAGCCCAGGGAGAACAGATATGGATAACCTTGGATACCACTCTTTGTCTCCTGATGTTATAGTCAACCTGGAGACAGGATTGCATATAGTTCAGCCTGGCCTTGAACTCCCAGCAAGCTTCCTGCCTCAGCCTTCCAAGTGTTGGCATTACATGTGTGTGCCACCACATCTGGCAGAAGTTGTAGTCTTCTTCTTAAAAATACAATTTTTAAATTGTGATTTTTTTTTAAATTTCCATTTTTTTTAAAAGCCTATCTTTGTTTCTTCTACTTCAGGACTCTACAAAGAACTCAGAAGTGATGGAACCAGCAGGTTCCTAGACTGCGGTGTGGGGTGTGTCGCAAAAGCAGGTTTTTAGTTTAATTACATGCTGCTCATTATTTGGGTGGTGTCAGGTTGGGATCTTGAGGAGTTGCCTCTGAGATACCAATTATCATAGAAGACATTTATTAGGGAGAGCTCTTAGGACCCACGGCTGTGTGAAGGAAGGGACAGAGAGAAGGCTGAGAGAGAGAGAGAGAGAGAGTGTGTCACTGTAGTCTCAATGAGGCCCCCGATTGTCGGGCTGTGGGACACCGAGCCCCCGGGGCAGGAATGCTGGGCCATAGAAGTGCTGGCACTGGCACTTCCACCTCCTGTCATGGTCAAGCACTAGGATCCAGGGACCTCACAGATGACTGCAGGCCGGAGCGCACAGTGGGACCCTGAGCCCTTCAATGCCAGCACATTTCACATTGCAGAAGCTAACTGTTCAGTTTAAAAAGTTTTGAAAAACAAGGTTCCCGTCAGCACAACAAGGAAGGCAGACATGCAAGTCCAGACATTTCTACTAGCATTCTCAGTAAAGGCTGAGTAAGAGCTCTCCACACCCTCGGGAGGCGTTTCCAATAAACTAAGGGCCATTTGGTTTAATTTCTGCATTTGTTGTTATATGAGTACAGAATTATTGGCATTAAAAAGGTAGTGAGAAATATACAAAGTAGCAGATACAAAGTAATATTAAAGACACAATCATAGGGCCAGGGATTTAGCTCAGTGGCATAAGTGCCTGCCTGGCAAGTGCAAGGTCCTAAGTTCCATCCCCAGTACCAAAACAACAACAACAAATTCATAGATTAAAATCAACCTGGTTTTTAAAAGAATAGCACTTCATGAGCTGGTCATGGTGGCACATGCCTGTGATCCCAACACTTGGAAGGTTGAGGCAGGAGGATTGCGGAGTTCAAGACTGACCTGGGCTACATAGTGAGAGGCTGTCTCAAAACAAAGCAAAGTTGAAAGAATGCATTTTGTTACATAGTTTACCTTCATTAGACCAAGGGCCTTTCCAGAAACAGCATGGTTTATTGTACCAATAACAGAAGGTATAAGGAAAAAAAAACTGGGAGGCTGAGGCAGATGGATTGTACAAATTTGAGTTCGGCATGGGGAACTTGGCAACCTATACTCGCCAAGTTAAAAAAGGGCTGAGGATGTAGTTCATTCTAAAGGGCCTATTATCCCAGCACCTGTCTGATGTAGGAGAACTGTGCGTTCAGAGCCAGCCTGGGTTATATATACAGTGAGGTTGAGGTTCATCAAGACCACATAGTAAGATCCTGGTTTAAGGGGGGGAAAAAAAAAGGAGGAAGGATGGATGGGTATGAGAGGAATTGGTATACTGTTTTACCTCTACCATTTTCTTGCCATGAAACTTTGGGTCAGCCACTTAACCTTTGAGACACTTAATGGGAGAGATAATATTATCTGTACTAATTCCCAGTGACAGTATATCAGATTGAAATAGATGTATCTAAGTTCTGTATCTGGGCATGGTGGTACATACCCGTAATCCCAGGGTTTGGGAGGCTGAGGTGAAGAGTATAAGGCTAGCCTGAACTATACAGTTCTCAAAAAACACGCCCCAACAAACAAACCAAACTCTAAACATTGATGCCAAAGCAGGGGATTTGGTGGGAGGGATGACCCAAAAGAATTTGGAGACATCCAGTTCAATCAAACCCCTCATATTTCAAATAAGGAAGGAGAGCGTCAGTTGTCAAGAGACCATGTTAAGTCATGTGGATACTTCAGTAGAAGAAAACATTCTTGAATTTAACAGGTATGCTTGCACTGTAGTTCTTTATGTGTTTATCTAAGAAGACCAGGGTGTGACTTCAAGCTATAAATAAAGTCTTCCTGTGTCTGTGCTTTGAAACTTGAGTGAGGGTGATTGTGTAAGTGCAGGTTTATAGCCCTGTCGGAGATCCCAGGATCCTGTGCCTAGTTTAATTTGGCAGGTTTGGGCCCTGTCTGGGAATCCCAGTTTTTCCCTTCCCCTTATTTAATTAAATCCCTTGGTCCTCATTTCCTTCACCCTCACTGTGGCACTTTCCTTTTTATTGTTTTTTATTTTGAAACAGGGCTTTGCTAAAGCCCTGTTTTTGGCTTTGTCCAGGCTGGGCTCAAATTTTGGAGTCTCTTGCCTCAGCCTCCCAGAGTGCTGGGATTACAGGTGTGTGCCCCTTGCGCAGTTTCAGAGTTCTAATGAGGTGATCTAAGCCTGGTGCTGGTTCTGGCCTCATCTCAGACCCAGCAGCTTGTGATCTCAGGCATGTTCCTTCACTTTATGAAGTCTCAGTTCCTCATGTAAAACTGGTTAATAATATTTGTCCTGCTGATATGTCATGCTTCTTTCAAGGATCAAATGATGAAATGTATCTGAAAACGCCTTAAAAAGCATCAAATGCTCTACTAACGTCAAGTATTATTATTATCCTCATTACTGTTCCCTCCTGGGCCTCTGGGGGGATGGCTTCCTTCCAGAATTGTCTTGTTGAGTGGCTGCTGTCCTTTGTTGAGAAGCTTTCTCTGAACCATGAAATGTCATTCTGTAAGAAACTGCCCTTGGACTAGCAGGAATTTAATTAGATTATTGGGAGTCACAGAGGGAACCATTAAAAAGGAATGAAATTGCTTTTGAAGGAAGTGTTTCATTTCCATTGCTAGAAGAAGCATTGGCCTGCAGATGTAGCAAAACACATTGCCTGAATTATTGATCAATGTTTGATTTTTTTTTTTTTCTTTTTGGAGACAAGGTCTTGAACTGACTATGTAGCCCAGGCTTGCCTGAAATTCATGGAGATACTCTTGCCTCAGTGTCCCAAATTTAGAGATACAGGCATGTGCCACCATGCCAGGCTGCAAAGCACATTTTAAAAAGGATTATTTGGACACTGGCAAGAGGCGTCAGAACTGAGGTGGGAGGTGCTAGCATTGCTCTTTTCGCTGCCCTTTCCCTTCTGATGGGGTGCATCTCTGTCCTTCTCCTCAGTCTTCCTGGTGCTGGGCAAGGGTACAGTGTACACCTCCAGTCCTGAAGTCCAAGTTCCTGAGAATAACCGTGAGTGAGGCAGAGCCATGTAGGGTGGGCAGGGTGGATGTACTGGTGGTTTGGGGCTGTTCCCATCTTCTCCCCTGCTCCTCCTCTTCCTCCCCTTTCGGTCCTATCTACAGAGGTCAAGTTGGACTGCACCTACTCTGGCTTCAGCTCCCCCCGGGTGGAGTGGAAGTTCGGCCATGGTGACACTACCAGGCTCGTTTGCTATAGTAACAAGATCACCGGTGAGTTGCCTCACCTTCTGCCTGTGGGCCAGGTGTGTGGAGGAGTTGACCCTGATGTCAGGGGCAAGGAGTAGCCTGGGGCTGGAGTCTCCGTGGCTTTCCTGTCTCCCTTTCTGACGAAGCTTCACCAGCTTCTCTCAGCTCTCCAGTTCACTCAGTCTCTGCCTCCTTCTTCTGGTAGCTTCCTATGCGGACCGTGTTACCTTTTCACCCAGCGGCATCACCTTCAGTACAGTGACCCGGGAGGACACTGGGACTTACACGTGTATGGTCTCTGAGGACAACGGCAACAACTATGGGGAGGTCCAAGTCCAGCTCACCGTGCTTGGTACGCAACACATGACGTATCTTCCCTGTGGACCTGGAGCTGGCTACTTCCCTAAAGCCTGAGCGGACTGCTAAGCTTTGGAGCTCATTGGTGATGACAGTGTCTACTGATGGGGGCATTCAGAATTATGTTGCCACTAGAAAGAAGTTAAGGGCGTAAGAGAGGGTGGCACGAGCTCATTGGATGGCGTCCCCATCCTTGGTTCAGCAGTTTTCTTTCTCCCCCGTCTCCAGTGCCGCCGTCCAAGCCCACAGTCAACATCCCCTCCTCTGCCACCATTGGTACTCGGACGGTGCTGACGTGCTCCGAACAGGATGGCTCTCCGCCTTCTGAATACTCCTGGTTCAAGGATGGGGTCCTGATGCCTGACGATCCCAAGAATAACCGTGCCTTCATCAATTCTTCCTATACCCTGGATCACAAGACAGGGCAGCTGGTATGGACAGGGTGGGGCTATAGATGGTGGGGGTGGGGTGGGGCAGAGTAACAAGACAGCTAAAGTCAGGAGGGGAGAACAAGCAACAAGGTGAGCTTGGAGCTAGTGTCAGGAGACATAAGACATAGATTTTCTATTTTTCAAGCCAACTTTCTCTTCTCCGCAGATCTTCAGTCCTCTGACAGCCACAGATACTGGAGAGTACACTTGTCAGGCACAGAATGGTTTTGGGAATCCCATGAAGTCAGACAGTGTCCACATGGATGCTGGTGCGTGGGTGCAGAGCTGGGTGGGGAGCAGGGTCTGCTGCTCATTCTGCCCGTGGTGGCACTATCAGCACCATGACTGAGCACACAGGTGCCTAACCTCTGTTTTGTATGTCACAGTGGAGCCTAATGTGGGAGGCATTGTGGCAGCTGTCCTCGTAACACTGATTCTCCTGGCACTCTTGATTATCGGCATTTGGTATGCCTATAGCCGAGGCTACTTTGAGCGTAAGTATTTGCCCTCCTTTATATCTATCATTCCCCTGTCTAGGCATGGTTTGTGGGTGCCACCTGAGTATAGACCCCAATATGGTACTTCCTGAGAGGGCGGATGGCTGGACCCTAATCCCTATCCAATGCTGCCAGCGTTTCCCACCCTCTGTGCCAGCCTGTGCTCTTCTGTTGGTACTCACAGCCTTTTTTTTTCTCTTTCAGGAGCAAAGACGAAGTGAGTGAGATATTGCCCCTGAGTTCTCTAAAGTTGAGAACATGGATACACGCGTGTGTTCTGGAGCTGAGATGGGCCCTGGTGGTGGGCATGGGAGTGCAGTATGGAGGGGGAAGCCAACAGCTTGGAGGGAGGACACCTTCTGCCCCCTTTGTCCCAGACTGACCCTCTTTCCCTTTGCCTGCGCTCTCTATGGGGTCTCACTTCTGCAGTTTTAGTTTGGCCTCTAAGGTCTGCGCAGAGTGAAGGAGGGCGCGGAGCTGAGGCCTCCGTGTTCTGACCCTGTTCACAGGACCTCATCGAGTAAGAAGGTGATCTACAGCCAGCCCGCTGCCCGCAGTGAAGTGAGTGTTCCTGCCTGGGGAGAGGCCTTCTTGGCTGGAGTGGGGGGCTTTCTAATCCTCCTTTCCATGTCCCTAAGTTTAGCCAAAGAAGACTCTAGAGCTAATTGGAGTTTTTCTTTCCTTAGGGGGAATTCAAACAGACCTCCTCGTTCCTGGTGTGACCTGGGCCGGCTCATTTCCTGTTCTAATGCCTGTATTGCTCCAGAGTAACCAGACTCTGGCCCTGATGTCTGTAGATTCACAGGATGCCTTGTTTTCTAGACCCACAGGATCCTCCCACTTTTATCTTAGGATGTAATTTCAAGAACGTCAGCTTTGTGCACCTTCCTCTGTACCACCTTCCCTCCTTTTCTTACCGCTGCTGAGTGGCTCCCCTTCCCCTGCCCTGTGGGGAGAGCCGGCAGGAGCCTGGGTGCCTGCTGACGTCCCCTCTACATAGACAGCAGAAGTGGTGGGGCTCCCAGGAACCTGAAACCACTACCTGTCCTGCTGTGGCCTTTGGATAAGAAGCTAGAGCCTGACTTCCGGGCTGTCTGCTCCCCTGGTGGGGACTGGTGCAGCCTCTAGATTGGGGACCGCAGAGTGCAGCTGCTGAAATGGTGGTTTGGTTGTGACATTGTCTTTGGAGCCCATTCGCTTATGTTCCCATGAAAAGTGTCACTGGTATCCTCCTGCCCTGTCTTCCTGTACCTATAAGAAAATAGGGAAGCAGAGTAAACTTTCAGGGACACGGAACAAGAAACACTTAAAACCACTGATCTAAAGGAAGAATGCTGGGACAACTGGACAGACCCTTAGAAGATGCCTGGAGGGTTGTGGGCATGTGTGTGTTAGTTGTGACTCTTTGCTGAGAGAGGGAGAGAATGAGAATGTGTGTGTGTGGTCTTTTCTGTATGCTGATTGAATGGTGTGTTGAAGAGCTTTTTAGCTCTTTGGCCAGATGGAGTTTCTGTGTGTTTAAATTAGCTGGATGTTGCTGGAAATAAAAACTTGGTTTGTCAATGTTTCTTTCTGTGGGGAATGGGGAAATAACATCACTGCACAAACAGGAAAATGCCTCAAAGCCCTGTTTCCTGGCCACCTGGGGCTGGTCCCCAAGGCCCTGTGCTACTCTTTCACTTCTGGAATTCAGGCGTTGTTGTTCCAGAGCCTCTGGTGTGTGGCCCGCCTTCCTTTGCTGGGGGAGGGTGCAGGGGACAAGCCCCAGCAGCCACCAGGTAAAAGCAGGAAGTGCCTGCTTTCCTGCCCAGCCCTGTTCATTAATGGACTCCCCCAAGGCTAGAGGAAAAATTGCTACCAAGAGTGATTTCTGAGATCATTTGGAAAGCCATTTCTATGCTAAAGTTCAGAAGAAGATATTCTGAGATAGGAGCAGGAATAAGTAGAATTTCCTCTTCCAATTTGGACATATTCTTTATAGTGCTGGGGATTGAACCGAGGGTCTCATGCAAAGTGGGCAAACCCTCTACCATTGAGACACCCCAGCTTCCCTTTCCTACCATTTAAAATTTTGAGATAGCTGCCCAGGCCTGAGTAGCAGAGATTAGAGTCCTGTATCACCATGTCCAGCTAATGTGAACTTTTCTGCATTTAAAGTTCAGTTTCCCATCTACTACAGACCTGTACTCTATTAAATAAGAGGGCAAATAAAGAGTCCTCTGGTTTGCTTTTGCTTATTGGGAGGACAGTAACCCCTAGGAACTGAGGTCTCCATCCCTGCCCTCACCCAGAACTGGAGCTTGGAATTGCGTTAAGGCTTACAAAGGCTTTATCATGGAGCTACGCCTTTTTCTTTTCCCCCTCTCTCAAGAGACAGGCTCTTGTTAAATTGCCTAAGCTGACCTTAAACTTTTGATCTTGCCACAGCCTCATCAATAGACAGTGATACAAGCGCATACCACCATACCCAGTTTTAAGTTTTCAGTTAAGGATCTCAAAACCCAAGCTATCTGGAAAGTGTCATGTTTTAGTAAAAATTTCTCCAGGGGGAAATAAGATAGTATTAAATGATAAAAGATCATGGAATGGTTCAATGAGAGTGAAAATTTTAAAGTATGTTCCGGTTCTACAAAGTGGTTGGATAGCAGAGTGGGAGGAAACTGGGGAAGAGTGAGGCAGTCAGTGAGTGTCGGCTCTGCATTTGAGGTGACAGTGCCTCGCTTGTGAGCATGTCATCAGCTCTGGAGTTTAAACATCAAAACTAACATTTGCAATGTTTATTTTTCACAGTTTCTTTAAAATTCTGAAGTTCTGCATGAAGAAAAATTTGGGCTCCCAGAGTGACTTTCAAAGTCTTCCTGATCCTGTAATCCCAGTACTCAGGAGGCTGAGGCAGTAGTACCACAGTTTGAGGCCAGCCTGACTATACAGTGAGACCAAGAAGACTGCAGGCCAGGGCTGACTGCACTCCTGCAATCCCACCTGAGAGGCTCAGGCAGAATTACCGTGAGTTTGAGGCCAGTCTGGACTATGTAGACTCTTGACTCAAGAAAAAATTATTTCAGATTAGTGATATGCTTACACACATCGATTGTGTTTGTGTGTGTGGCACTGACCCTTAAACCCAGGAGCATTCAATCCCTGAGCTACATCTGTAGCTCATTCAAATTGTGAGACAGGGTCTCACTAAGTAACCCAGGCTGGCCTTGGATTCCTGATTCTTCTGCCTTAGTCTTGGAAATAGCTGGGGTTACAGTGTGAGACACCAGGCCTGGTGATAGTTACCCTGTAACTTAGTTTTCCCATACACATGTGCTTAAATAAAAATGACCTAGAATTTGTCATTTCTCACACTAAAGGCAGATTTGGGAGAAGGGCAATTCCATAGTTTTTGCTGTTTCCTCTTAAAATATGAAGCCATCATCATCTAGGCTAAAACAATTGAGTGGTGAGGATGTGTTCTTGTCTTTTTCCCCCCTTCAAATTGTATAAGGTGATGATTTGATGTGTATTCCACGATTTGGGCACTTTCTAGCAAGCATGAGACCCCAGGTTGGATTCGTAAAAAAAAGGGTGAAAAAAGTTAACAACATCCATGTTCTTCCCTACATACTCAGAAGTTCCTTTAAGCAGTATAGCTGTGCAACTCTTTAACAAGATCTACTAGTTAAGGCCAAATCAGGGGATGGTAGAGGAAAATGGACTTAGTATACTTCTGAGTCAGGGGCAGATTGATCCACGGTGTATGGAGACAGTTTAAAGTCTAACAAGAGGACAAAAAGTACAATGTACTCTGAAAGAGCTTTAATTCTCAAGATCTTCCCTGAGTAGTACCGACTGAACCCAGGGCCTTTGCACTGAGTTACAGCCCCAACCCAGTTTGAGACAGGGTCTCCCTAAATCCCTAAATTGCTCAGGCTAGGCTTGAACTGTGATCCTTCTGCTCAGCCTCCCAGAGTGCTGGGATCACAGGTATGTACTACCATGCCTGGCTCTAGCCATGAAAATCTGTTGTGAAGTGGAAACTTCTGTCAAATGTGAGCTTATTTAGTAGCTACTATGACTGTGCCTATTTTACAGGTGGGGAAGAGGGTATTGACTTGCAATGGACCTTGGTGGTGCCAGTAGTGAGCAAGTGGCAGATGTGGGGTTGAGACAGCTGGGGAAGGAAGACTGGGTACCCTGTGTCCTGCCCACTGGCCCTGGGTAGAAAGGGATGGGGCAGGAGAGGCTGGACATTGTACAGAGGTGGCTGTGTGGGTGTTTGAGGTTATGAATAATGATGTCTGCTTGGGTTTCTCTGAAATGTACAAAATCTTCAGTCCGCTCCCCCCAGAAGGATCTATAGATCATGGAAACTATTAAATTCGAGGGTCTTGATAAAACGGAAGGCCCAGGTTTGGCATGTAGCTCAGTGGTAGGGCCCTTGCCTAGCCTTGTGGGAGGCCCTGGGTTTGATCCCAGCATGGGAGCAGGCTCGAGTGCCACCTTGTGGAGCCAAGGGCAAACCTCCGGGCGTTTTTGACACGGGTGAGTTTAACACCCATGAATGGCAAGCAGTTAGGAGGGGCAACTTCGGCTCTCCTGGGGTCAGTGATAAACTCCCTCTTACCAAGCAAATCTCCATAGTACTAAGTGCAAAATTCTGCCTTCAAAAAAATCGACTTTGGCACAAAGTCGGAAGGCTGTAGAATATTCAGGGCCCTGGAGACTGGATGCTCATGGTGCATGCCCTGCCTCAAGTTTTCCCTTAGTGTCAAATGTGAAGAG
>PVJX010023558.1:0-29099 GCA_004027295.1 Dolichotis patagonum | reverse complement strand
TAAAGACTCCATAGAAAGCTGGCAAAACTGCTTGAAAGAAACCAAAGATAGACTATCAAAAATTGAACACAGGCTTGCAATGTGTGATCATGAAAGGGAAGATCTCTTAAAAATAACAAGGGAGCAGGCAGTAACAATTGGAAGGCTAGAGGACGACAAGAGGATCTATAACTTAAGAATAAAGCATGTGAATGAAGAAACAGGAGTCAAACAGAGGAATTGCAAAGGCTATTCACAGAAATTGTTAAGGAAAATCTCCCAAGCATAGAAAAAGGAAATGATATGCAGATGTATGAAGCATACAGAACTCCAGCCACCTACAACCAAAACAGAGCTACACCTAGACACATAATAATCAAGATCCCAGAAATTCAATATAAGAACAGAATGTTAATAGCCATCAGAGAAAAGAAACAGATCACCTATAAAGGAAAACCCATCAAAATCACGTCAGACTTCTTGACACAGACCATCAGGTCAAGAAGAGCTTGGAGTGAAGTAATTCAAGCCTTAAAGGAGAACAACCTCCAGCCCAGATTGATGTATCCTGCAAAACTCTCTCTAGAAATTAATGGAGAAACAAGATGTTTACATGACAAAGAGGAACTTGGAGAATTTGTGACCACCAATCCAACCGTACAAAAAATACTGAAGGACATTTTAGAGAGAGAGAGAACAAGAATATGAGAATTTCAGGAACAGTGGCAGAGAGGCCTCAGTGAACGGGGCAGATAGTGGAGTGGAACAGAAAAATAGACAACCAATGGCAGAAAAACAGAATAGTAGAAATAAGGCAGAGAAGATAGGCTGTAATCTCTAGCATAGATGGCCTTGAAATATTAACAGAGAGAAACACAGGCAGAGTAGATCAGGAGATAGGGTCCATTGAGATGCTCTATATAGGGAGACAGTAGGACCCAAAATAAGCAGTGCACTCTATGGGAGTGAAAGGGGAGGAATTGTCTAAAAAAGGAAGGCAGAGGATATTGTTAATTAGCTAACAAGATTTAAAATTTACATTATTCTCATCACTCTGCTTGGATGTATTACATGCTGTTCCAGTTTGTCTACTTACACTAGACTTGAGGACATGGTCAGCTATCCCAAAAATAAGAAGACATATTATGGTAATCATCCCTAATTTCCTATTAACTTAATCTGAAGCCCTTTATAACTTATACTGTCTTATTATGACTGATGTTATTTGAATTTGCTTTGTTAGATTGTTACTTTGTATTGACTGATTTTATTTAAATCTGTTATGATTGATTGCATCAAGTCTAAGAGTATAAGCAACTACACTGAAGATGGCAAGATTCACTAAGATACCCATTCTGGTTTGATTATTACTTGCTTTTGAAGTCTTATAATGTCTCCAATGCTTCATTTTTATTAATGTTGTTATATACTGCTGAGACATCATGGTAACCATTGTAGATCACATTGTATTGTGGTTTTATATGACTTTTTTGCTTCATGCTTTTCTAGGAATTGTTTTACTTTATCTTGCTTTGTTTTGTTTTTCCCTCTAATACATAAAGGATAGATATACATGTAGAGACTCATGCATGTGTAGAGCTTATAAACAGTTTACGAGAACCAACTATATAACACATGTTGAAATGAACAACTACTTTGAAGAAAAAGAGACACTATAGTACCCAGTGCTGATTCCATAATGTCATGATGTGAAATCCAGCAAAACTATCATTCTTTATTCAAAGTGACTTTAGCTTGTTTTGTTTTGTTTAAGTTCAACACACATGAAAGTATGGACAGCTGTTTTGAAGAGAATGAGAGACACTATGACAGACATTATTGGCTTCCCTATTGTCTGATCTTGAAGGCCTGAAATGCCCTCCTCGTCCTGTTCAGATCAATTCCATACTATGTTGTTTCATGTGAATTCCCTGTATGTGACAACATGGACAATTATTTGGAGGAAAACAAGAGTCAATACGATAGAGTGAATGTCTGCCCTTGTCTAGTTTTGAAATTTATGTCTCTTACATTGCTTTCTTGTGATCCACTTTGTTCTGTTTTGTTGTGTTTAATTTTACCCTTTTGATATAATTGCATGTATATTTGAGTGGGTAAGATGGATGACCATATTGCTGTTTTTGTCAGATCGTGGAGTAGAACTGTTAACAGTCTCACTGTTTGAATGTCTACTTTGCATGTTTTAATTTTGTATTTTGAACAACTATTTCCAAGAAGTCAGTATGTAATTTGTCAAGTAACAATTTCTTAGG
The DNA here is from genome assembly GCA_004027295.1 of Dolichotis patagonum. Lineage (NCBI taxonomy): Eukaryota > Metazoa > Chordata > Mammalia > Rodentia > Caviidae > Dolichotis > Dolichotis patagonum. The sequence goes on along the minus strand of PVJX010023558.1, from coordinate 26,847 downwards.
TTTTTTGTTGTTGTTCTTTTCTTTTTTCCTTTGGAATTCTGTATTGTTGTTATTCTTTATTCTGTGTTTTTTCTCTTTAAATAAAATTTTAAAAAAAGAAATTGAAAAGGATATTAGAAAATGGAATTCCTTGCTCATCAATAGGAAGAAACAACATACTGAAAATGACCATACTTCTAAAACTGTTATACATATTTAATATAATTCTGATCAAAATACCATTAACATACTTCACAGATCTACAGAAAACATTCCTAAAATTCATTTGGAAACAGAAGAGACCTCAAATAGCAAAGGTAATCCTGGGCAACAAAGGCAAGGCAGGAGATATCATAATACCTGAAATTATACTGCAAAGCTACTGTCATATAATCAACATTGTATTGGCAAAAAAATAGATGTGAGAATCAGTGGAACAGATTAGAAGATGCAGCCACAGCTACAAAGACACTCAGCCACCTTATCTTTGACAAAGGGACTAAACATGTTCACTGGAAGAAAGATAGCCTCGTTAATAAATGGTGCTGGAAAAATTGGCTTTTAAAAGTTGAAGACTGAAACTAGACCCATGTCTATTATCATGCACTAAACTAAAATCAAAATGGATCAAAGATCTAAGTATTAAAATAGAAACACTAAATCTACTAGAAGACAAGGTAGGTAGAAATCTTGAAGACACAGTGTTAGGCAAAGTGTTTGTGAACAAAATACAAACTGCATGGGAAGTACTTCAAAGAATCAACAACTGGGATCTCATCTTATTAAAAAGTTTTTGCATTTCAAAAAAAATCAGCAACAGAGTAAAAAGAAAATCCACAGAATGAGAGAGAATTTTAGCCAGCAATCCCTCAGACAAAGGACTTATATCTCAAACATATAAAGAAGTGAAACACAATAGGTCCTCCAAATTCAAAGACCCGACATAGAAATGGACATCTGAGGTGAACATGCACTTCTCAGATGAAAAAATACAAATGGCAAATAAATACATGAAGAAATGTTCAACATCACTGGTCATTCAAGATAAGCAACTTAACACTGTGATTCCATCTCACTCCAGAAAGAATGGCTGCCATCAAAAAGTCAACCAATAACGAACGTTGGTGGGGCTGTGGGGAAAAAGGAACATTTCTTCTACTGTTGGTGAGCGTGTAGGCTGGTACAACCACTGTGGAAATCAGTGTGGAGATTCCTAAAAAACTAGGACTGGAGTTCCCATTCAATCCAGCTAGTCCCTTTCTGGATATTTTCCCAGAAGAATTGAAAATGTCATGGCACAGAAATATATGTGCACCCATGTTTACAGCAGCACAATTTTTATAGCAGCTAAATCTTGGAATGCCCATCAAGCACAGAATGGATAAAAAAAGATGTCGTATTTTTATGCAATGGAATATTACTCGGCCATGAAAAGGATAATCTTGAGGCCTATAGGCAAATGGAGACAACTTGAGACCATACTCATAAGTGAAATAAATCAAACTGGTATTTGTAAGTATTGTATTGTCTCCCTAGTGTAAAAAAACTGAAGGAGTAATAAGATCCAAAATGTTCAATAGATATTGTAATAATGAAAGGAAAAGAAAGTGCTCAAAAGGAAAACACAACTAGGATGGGGGAAAGGAGAAAAGTAAGAAAGAAAAAGATTATATGTATAAAGGTATACATATGTGTGTATGTGTGTGTGTGTGTATATATATATACACACACATACACACACAAAATATATAGCTATACTACTAATCTGTTAGTTCATCAAAAAGAACAGTTTGTGCTTTCACTGATTGTTTGATCATTGTTTTCATGCCTAAATCTTAACCTGAACAATTACTTCTAAGATAACAATATGCATTATATAACTAGAGTTAATTCCCTATTTTTTTTTCATTCTGTATCACTTCTATCCTTTTTTCTGTTTTGTTTAAAAAAAGAGAGAATGGTCTCATATGTGTAGGCCTATAGCATTGGCTAATTAATCATCATGTCCCCAGAACTGAAATAAATATGAAACTTAAACTTTTGCTAGATTCCTGTAAGCAGAAAATTTCAGGGAAAATGAACAAAAATCTACCACAAGTCATGGCAACACAAAGTCACAGCCCCTCCACTATTTGCAAGACTTGAGCCAGGTTAAAAACTCAGAAATCATAGAATGAAAGGGAGTCCAAGCCCTTGAGGAAGACCCTTGAGGAAGCACCCTGGTAGACTGGCAAAAAGTTATATTGTCAATCTTTCTCTCATCCTTCCCCAAAAGGATCTACAGCCTTTTACTGGGGTAACTGTGCATTTATATTATACTTTAGCTCTAAAATGTCCCCATAGGTGGGGCTTTTGGAAGATGATTGGACTATGGGCCTTATAGGTGGCTCGTTAGGCGGTGGAATCTGGTTGAAAGAGGTGGGTCAGTGGAGGCATGGTCTGGAAAGGGTTATCTTTTCCCCACTTCTTCATCATTCTCTGTCTGCTTCCTGCTGCAATGCCATGAGTAACCCTTCTTTGCCATTCCTGTCTGCCATGACACTTTGCCTTGGAGCCAGGTGACCATAGACTGAAACCTCTCCTCATTTAAGTTATGGCGGTTGGGTATTTTGTCTCAGCAGTGAGAAAAGTAACTACGACAATTTGGGAAAAGGAAATGATCAGACAATTTTGGGGCTACTGCACTCTGGGTTACAAGTAATTCTGATTCCTGGACACCTGAAATAGCACTGTGACCCCCCAGTAAGCATAGGGGCCTATGGAGGTCAGATGGTAAATGAAGTTTTAGCCAAGGTCCAACTCACAGTGGATCTAGTAGCTCCTCGGATCATTCCTGTGGTCATTTCCCAAGCTCCAGAAACCATAATTGGGATAGATGTATGTTTAGCATCTGGAAAATCTCTACATTGGTTCTCTAATCTGTAGAGTTAAGGTTATTATGATGGGAAAGGAAAACATATAGGTCATTAGAGTTGACTCTACCTGGGAAAATAGTAAATTTTTAAAAATGCCACATCCATGGAGCAATTGCTAAGATTAATGCCACCATCAAGATACAGGAGTGGTGGTTCCCACCACATTCTCATTTAATTCTGGTATTTGGCCTGTGCAGAAGATAGATGGATCTTGGACAATGACAGTGGATTTCCATAAACTTAATCCAGTGGTGCTTCCAATTGCAGCTTGTATATCAGATATGGTTTCTTTGCTTGAGGAGATGAACACATTTTCTGGTACCTTGTATTGGAAAACACTTTTTCCTCAACACCTATCTGTAGGGCCCACCAGAAGCAATTTACTGTCAAATTACCTTTACTCTCCTACCTCATAGGTCTATCAACTCTCCAACCTTGTGTCACAACTTAGTTTGCAGGAATTTTGATCATCTTTCTCTGCTGCAAGATATCACACTAGTTCATTACATTGATGACATTTTGCTGGTTGGAACAAGTAAGCAGGAGATAGCAACCATTCTGGACTTTCTGTTTAAAAAGATTTATTTCAGAATCTAGAAATAAGCTCCAACTAATTTCAAGGACCCTTCACCTCATTGAAACTTCTAACAGTCTAGTGTTATGGGGCATGCAGAAATATAGGTCCCTTCTAAAATGAAAGGATAAATTTTTGCATCTGGTACCTCTTACATCCAAGAAAAAGGCACAATGCCCAATGAGCCTATATAGGTTTTGGAGGCAACACATTCCTCATTTGGATGTGTTACTCCAGTCTATATTCTGAGTGATTTGAAAAGTTGCTAGATTTGAATGGGACCCAGAACAAGAGAAGGCTCTGCAATGGATTCAGGTTGCTACACAGGCTGCTCTACTACTTGGATCATATTATCAAGCAATCCAATGGTACTTAAGGTGTCAGTAGCAGATAAAGATTCTGTTTGGAGCCTCTGATAGCCCCCTATAAGTGAATCATAGCTCAGCATTTTGGAGCAAGCCTGTTCCATCATCTGCAGACAACTATTCTTCCTTTGATAAATTGCTTCTGGCCTACAACTGGGACTTAGTGGAAACTGAAATTTGACCATACCAGGTTACCATGCAACCTGAGCTGCCTATTATGAGCTGGGAATTATCTGATTCATCTAATCACGGACTGCACAGCAATGGTCCATCATCAAATGGAAGTGGTATATATATTTTTTAATAGACCTGAGTAGATCCTTGAGGTACAATAAGTTAGATGAAAAAGTGGCCCAAATACTCGTGTTTCCTACTCTACTACCTCTGTCCCCTAACATGTACCCATGGCCTTATCTGATGTACCCTATGATCAACTGACAGAGAAAGAAAAGACTAGGGCCTAGTTTACAGAAGATTGTGCATGTTATGCAGGCATCACTCAGAAGGGAACACCTGCAACACTACATCCCCTTTCCAGGATATCCCTGGAGGACAGTGGTGAAGGAAAATCTTTAAAACTTCAGGCTATGCATCTGGTCATACATTTAGCTTGGAAGAAAAAATGTCCAGATGTGCTACTGTATTGATAGACTCACAAGCTTTAGGCAGTAGTCTGATTGGATGGTCAGGAACTTAGAAAAATATGGCTGGCAAATTAGTGACAAAGACATTTGAGGGAAAGATTTGTGGTTGGATCTCTCCATACAGATGAAGCATGTGAAGGTGTATATATTCCAAGTAAATGCTAACCAAAAGGTAATCTTAGCAGAAGAGGCTTTAATAATCAAGTGGATATGATTACCTTTGCTGTGGATAGTGGCCAGTCTCCTTCCTTAGAGCCCCCTGTTATTGCCCAATGGGCTCATAAACAAAGTGGCCATGATTGTAGGGATATAGGTTATCCATGGGTTCATTAACATGAACTTCCAAAACGTCACCAAGGTTGACCTGGCTCCAACTCAGCAATATGCCCAATGTGCCACCATCAGAGACCAACACTGAAACTCTGACATGACAATGAGTCTACAATTGAGCATGGTGTAAGCCTGGCTGTCTAATTGCCAAGGGGTGGATTGCGACCATTAACAGGTCAATTTGAGTGGATTAATAAGCACCTAATATATTAGAAAAGCACAGTTGTGGTGTGTGTGGGGATAATTGATAAGTAGGCCAGAAAATGAAGGAAGGAGAGACACACTGCAGTTGTGGATGGCATCAACCAAGAGGCTTGTGGTCTAAATGGAATAAAAAGGGAAAAGAGAAGGAAGCTCATTTTGAAGAACTCCAGTCTTCCTGAATGGATCTACACTTTGTTGTTGTCAGCTTCAGACACCAGTCTCCAGGTCTCCAGTTTCTTCAGCCTTCGGATGCAGGTTTGTACCAGCAATCCTCCAGTGAGTTTCTAGGCCTCTGAGTGCTGAGTATTTGTTCCCTCTTGTTGTGAAGCTTCCATTTTCTTGGTTCAACTGCTATGGGATCCTATAGCTTTCCAGGGCACAGAGGTGGTCATTGTAGACTCTCCAACCTCTGATTCTACAAACATGGTGACTCCCATGCCTCTGATTCTGTAAGCTTACCTAATAAATTCCCAGGATTCCATTCCTCTAGAGAACTCTAATACACCTTTAGGGGGAAAGGATATGAAAACAAACTTCTTTTCAGAAACTGTGCAATTAAGAAGACAGTACACAAGAAATATAAACATAAACATGTACTATAGACAACTTTAAAAGAAGAGAATAAAGTGAAATATTAGTTGAAGGGAAAAAAAACCTCTTGTTTTTATTTTAATTAAATATTCATGACAATCTGAATGCCTCCTCAAATCAAAAGCAAGATGAAATAAGTGAATCTGTGAACACAGTGGATGGTTTTATCACAGAGAAAAAGCATTTCAGGTGATTTATAAACAGTAATTTGACTATATCTCTAACATATACACATCTCCAAGAACATGAAGAAGTATAAAGAACATCTAAATCCTTATTGAAGAAGGACCTAGTCACTGGTCTCCATTTTGCTTGTTTCTTTTTTTTTTTAAGAGCAGAATATATTTATTAAGAGAAAGGAAACTTCTGTCTGAAAGACACACAGAAGGGATCCCGAATGGGCTGTCAAAGACTGTCTTTCCTAGGGACCTTCATAGAGCAAAACCACGAGGTAAGACAGATCTAAGGTAGGGAAAAATGGGAACTCACAAGGTGGGCATGAGGTAGGACAGACCCATGGTCAATCAATGAGATTAATTGTTCAGGTAAAACTGATTAAATCAGGGACAAATGAAGAGGTGAGTCACATAGCAAGCAGGCATACTTAAAGAACAGTGACTCTTTCTGTATGAGGTTGGGATGGTGACTCCTGGCTTCCTCAAGGGAATCTATGCTTATTTAGAATATCAAACCCTGATGTTTATACTTAAGGTGTGGTTGCATTTGTTTTGTCTTTCGTCTTGATGTCTGGTCCACAGCAGGTGTCTGTCTCCTCCAAGGTTACAAGATATCTGGTCTTCTGCACAGGCTCCTTTGAGGGACTAGCCCTGTTTGACTGCCTGTAGTATTTCAAATTAACTTAGCTGTCTATAATGTTCCACCCTCTAAAGAAGTACCCAGAACTGCTGTGAGAGAGAAATGGGCAATGACTGATCTGACTTCTTCAGGCTGAGGGGAGTGTGTAGTTGTTGATCAGTAGTCAGAGATAATCTACAAAGGGTCAACCTAAAGACCCTTGATAGACAGTAGGCATTTTAATCTTGGGTAGGTGTACAGCTTTAAGTCTGGAGGAGACAAAGCCAAAGAAACAATTAAGTATGCATGGGCCAAATAATAGAATCAACAGGATAAATATGAGTAGAGTTAACAAAGATTTCCGCCAAGAGGAGCTAGTAATGACTTCCCATAAGGAGGATAACATAAGGTTAAAGGAATTTTAAAATTTGATATGTCATTGATTTGTCATCTAACATCTTAAACAACTATTGGGACATTAGTGGAAGGATCAGGAATGTATACACAACATTCAGTTTTTACAATTGCATCGGTACCACTCTGTGCTGCTGTTAGAACGTCTAATGCTATCCAGTTTTGGATGATGGCCTGTCCCATTAATTTTACTTCTTTATTTAGGAGAGACCAGCTGTGGTGTTGTTTAAGGCCTATTGAGTATAGTTTAAGGCCTTGATAGGTATCATATAACTCTCTCTGGACAAGATCTTGTGGATTCCAGTAAAAAGAATCTAAAAAGAGTCTAGCATATCTGTTATGCTTCTCTGTATGATTACTTGGGGTTTGGCATCCTTTAGGTAAGAACAAATTTTAATCAAATCATGTATAATTAAAGTGTGTATACAAAAGCATGTATAATCAAAGCCTGAGCACTAGAGCTGACAGCTAAGTTTTAGAAATTGTTTTTAAGGGACAGCATTGGCTCTTAGATTCCTTTATTGATGGAGTCTTTTTAAAAAAAAACTGGAAAATTTTATTCATTTGTGGTTTTTCTGTGTAGTTGTTTCCTTACATGAATTACAAACTCAATAAATTCCATAAAAGAAATTTAAAAAGTGGGATCTGAGCAACTGACCAAATGGTGGAGCCATTCAACTGGGACAGAGAACAATGGGGAAAGCACAGGAAGGAGGGAGGTGGAACCAACAGTTGCGTGTGTGAGGCCCAGGATACCATTAGACCTCTAGGCAGGAAAAATAAGTAAGTAGATGATAAGGTCACTTATTTCTTCTTGTTAGTAGAGGAAGGACCAGAATTGCCCAGAGAGATTCATAGTTGATCTAGCTTAAGATGTACAGATGATCATCTTGGGGAATAAAAGAACATTTTTGGTTTCTACACTTTCCAGCCATGCACAGTTATGCTTACAAGTTAATGTCAGTGTCCATGTCTAGGGATAGCTATGAACTAGAGCACCTCAATCTGTGCCATGGCTCTGGTCTTGAGGGTGCTGAAGCATTTCTGAGAACAAATGACTGAAACAAGACCAACTCTATGGATCACAGCTCTACCTGAGTTCCATGACCACCTTCCACTGGATAGACCATGGCTTCCCCTCTTAAAAGAATTTCCAGTGTGGTTACTGCTGGTGTGGAAGAGCCTAGAACACTGTCTGTGGCTCTTCACCCCAGGCCATATGCTCTCTTGCCTCTGGACTCTGCCAGCTTTGTGGTGTCCCTCAACCCAGTCTATTGATGGAGTTTTGACATTTGTTATAATTATCTCTAAATTTCTGATAATGTATGAGAACCGGATTAATACATTATTTTGACCTATGAAAAACTCTCTTAAGTTTTTGTACATGAACAATAATATGTACCATATTTGTAAAAACCAGTCTCAGGATCATTGATTAATTGGCAAGTTGGATATATGTTACAGTATTTAGATAGCATAAAACCTCTCCAGGAAGGGAGCTGGACTTTTAGGCATAACTAAAAGGAATGGATAAAAAGAAAGTTATTCCAGTTAGAGCTTAAGCAAGATTTTTTTGTGTGTGACTGTTTTATTGAGGTATGATGCCTGGAAGGAGGGCCAGAGTTGGAGGACAAAAAGACATGTGCCAATGTCCAGGAATAGACTGGTTTTTACCTCTCATCATAATTACCCAGGGCTCTTCTGTGGAAATGACAGGTAGAGATGACAGTCTGGCCAGATGGAGGAGGTGAGTGACCTGAGGCCCTTTAGTCTTGCTGGACCACATGGGAAGATGAATCTGAGCCACTGAAGGTTGTTAGTAACAAAGAATCTCAGCAAAGATATTTGACTGCTTGGTCTAGTAGCAATGAATGATAAAACCACAGGCAGAAGAAGGTGACATTGCAGATGACAGGAAAGGGATGAGGAGACAGTAATCTTCCTTGAACCATGCCATAACTGCATCTTATGAGCCAACCATCAAGACTTGTTGATGTCTCCTTGCAATGTCTTGTATCCATCCCTTCTAGGTATTGCATTATTCATCCAAGGAATAACTGCCTGTTATTGGCAGTTATTCATCCAAGGAATAACTTGACTGGAAGACAGGAGCCACTGAATCAGGCCAGAATGTTGAAGTGGAGAATTAGTTTGATTAAAGAATAGATAGTAAATTTGTTTTTTTGCCATACTAGATTGATGGTAATAGCTAAATATTCAAATGGAAAATTAGAGCTGATTTTCCCTACATGATTGCAAGGGACTTTCTACAAAACAACATGAAATGAGAGAGTCTAACCAAAATCAGATAAAAAGATATGAAAGAAGAAACTGAACATACTCTGTCACTCTGTTCTTTTTTGATGTGTAATTACTATGTGGAAACTGAGTATATTTTCATTGTTTACATTTTTTCAGCTGGCATTATGGAGAACAATAAGTGGAATTGTGATGGAAATGTTATTTAAGTTTGTTAAACTGAAATAAAAATAAATGAGTGGGAATGGAAAATGCCAGAAAACGTGGATAAATATTTTAGCTTTGGGTGTATGTGATCTGAAAAATTACTATCTATTATGTAACTGGAGCCTATAAAAGGGTTTATGAGCAACATAAATGATGCTGGGAGAGTTCTAAGACAATATTTTAAGTGTCTGGAAAGAGAACAGATCCTCAGAAGAGACCACTTTTCCATCCATCCATCCATCTATAAAAATGAAAGAAAAACTTCATCAGACCACCAAGCTTGCAGTGTTCAGACTTGGGGCGAAACTTACCCAGTTACTTCACTGACACAACCCAAAGAGGCTTGTCCATTTCTCAGCTAGCAGAGTATCCCTCACCCCTTCACCTTCTGCTTTTTCTCCCCTTACTTTTATTTTCTCCTCTTGTGCCTTTTTGATAGCAAATCTAAAGCAGTGGTTATGAAAGGGCTATAAAACTTTTATTTGAAACAGAGATTGTTATGTGGCTTGGGAGGGAAGGGAACAAGGACTAAATAAAAGGAAGTGACTCTGAGTTGTTAAGAAAAAGACGACCTTTAATAGCAACATCTTGATTTTGTTAAGAGCCAAGCTGAAGCCATCCAAAGCAGGCAGGAAACAAGGTGATAATAAGGGAAAATGTGTTTCACAGACAAAGGAGAAAGAATAGTTCAGAGAAAGAGGCGAACATTGTGAAGCCCGTGCAGCGAGGGGCTAATCCCTGCAATTCACGCTGGAGGAGCATGTTTGAACTCCACAGGAACTTCGGCCTGGTCTCAAAATGGATTGTGAGGAATGAGAACAAAAGAGAAGTACACTCTGAGTTCCTCTTGTCAGGGCAAGGGAAACTGCTTTGAGATCTATATAAAAGATGATAATGGGACATAGAACCAAATAACAGGAAAAAATAATAATAATGTGCAAGGTCACTAGGAGCTTACTTAGCATAAAGTGAGATCAAACAACCACCAACAAGATGTACAGCCTAGGTCCTGCCACATACTGCTATGCAAGTCACTTCCAACCAGCACTTGGCTGCTAACCTCAGAAGATAATGAATGCCTCAGCTATGTACTCTGAGAGTATCTGTTCCTTCGGCAAACTGTAATTGAGATCTCACTATGCCAGCCAGGACTAATGCTTTAAAGTGCAATAGGAATCTTTATGTCCTTGCACAAACTGGTTTTATGAGGCTAGAAAGAAAGGATCATTGGAAAATGAGTCCTGGGAAATTGACACGAATCCCTGAAAGATCCAGACCCAGCACAAAATAGGGGAGAGATGTAGAAGGGCCAACATGGTAACCAGAAAGATGCATATGTGTTTAAACTCCTTGTTATGAACACACAAATCCTAATCTCTGATATGATGGTATTAGGAGTTTGGACCTTTGGGAAATAATTTGTCCTATAGAAGGAGCCCCCATGAATGTAATTAGTGTCCTTATAACAGACACCAAAGAATGTTGTCGCCCTCTTCCTACCATGTGAAGATACAAGTACATAACAGTTTGCAACCCAGAAAAAGTCTCTCACCAGAACCCAACCATGTTGACACCCTGATGTCAGACTTGAGGTTCCAGAACTATGGGAAATATGTTTGTTGTTTATAGGCCACTTTATGGCATTTTGTTAAAGCAGCCTGACAGAGTAAGACATTCTTTAAAAGGAGAAACACTCCTTTTACTTAGTTTGACTTGCTCTTGGGTTGAAGGGAAAGAGAAAAATCAAGGACTGACTAGTGAGTGTTGGAATGGAATCAAATGTAAATACATGGGTAGTTATACAAAGGGATTTATTAGGTAGGCTGATAGGATCAGAGGTGGATCAAAACTGGATGTCTGTGTGGGGGTGAGCCAGAGAACCCCGTAGCAGCTTGTCTTAGTTACTTTTTATTCATCGCTGAGACAAAATACCTGATGCCCAAAGTTGGGAAAGGAAAGGTTTATTTCTGACAGTTTTTGGAGGTTTCAGTCCATACTCAGTTGGCTCCAAGGCAGGGTGGCATGGCAGGGCCACAGTTCATGGCGGCTGCAAACAGCAAGCGGGAACCGGCAAGAGAGAGACACACCTTCTTCCTGCCATTACATCACATCCTGGCTCCACCCCCTAGGAGGATGTAGCACTGACACCACCAATCCAAGCACTAGACAATGAACCAAGCACAAATGCACAATGCAAATACATGAGGCCTGGGGGCCACCGACATAAACCATGACACAGCTGAATGCCAAAGGCATGGAAGCTCACTGTAAACTCACGCATAATAGTCTGAAGGCTAAAGAAACTGGAGACCAACGTCCAAAGGTGGTTGGTGCTCTTTCCCCCAAATTAGGGGTACATTTTCTTGTTCCTCTTTTATTCAGTCCAGAATCAAGCCCATTGGCTTTAAGCAAGCCGCTAGTCTTTATTCTCCAGGTCTAAAATTTCTCATCCATAAAAAACAAGATGATGTACACTTTCAGCTTATAATGGTTCTGGGAGTTATAGGAGTTATGTGAGGATTGCACAATTGAGATGGGACAACATGGACATCTCTCAATTTGAGAATCTGTAAATGGCTGCAGGAACTAGAAACTATTGGTACATTTCATGTATATTTTGACCAGTTGCTGACAAATTTTTAACTGATAAATATGCCAAAGACTTCGCTTCAGATGTTAAGCCAGAGGTTACAAAGAGGTCACCAATAAATTTTGTTTGGCTAGAAAGATAGTTTGAAAAAATTGATTCAGCATTTACAATTTGTGAGGACCCAGATTTTTGGCTTCTCTTGAAAAAGTCTGGTCTATTTGACAGCACTGGACCCATGGCAGCAATTAGCTAGATGTGTGTAGCAGCTGTACTGTTAGATGGGGCACCTGCTCTCTAGTGTGATCATCTCCACCACTCACATTAAGTTGACCATGTAACTTGTCCAAACTAAGGCACATCTGAGAGTAAGGGGGAGGAGTGTCATTAGTAATTACACCAGGACCACTGGCATAAACCAGTATTGTTATGGCAATGATCTGTGAGAACCCAGTAACACTGCTTCATTCTTCTTTGCCCACTGTTATTTGGGATTTGTGGTCATAAATCTGAGAATCAATTGAGGAGGAGAGAGCAAATGTGACAATAAGGAAGAGATATAAAGGTTGAGAGATAGATGTTAAAAGGTGTATTAATGAATACCAATTATACCAACGATTAGGTAAAGGCACAGCCTTGCTGGTGGCTGCTTTGGCATGTGAGTTTGACCATCCAGGCTCTCTGCCCTACACAGCAGTCAGTTTTAATAAGCTATGAGCCTATAACTACAAGCAAGACTAATCAAACTGCAGGGAGCAGCCTGTTCCTAATCAGGAAGGCACAGGATAATCATTTACTCTGTGGTTTTACAGTTAGTTGCCTCCATAGAAAAAAAATTAAGGTAGTTGTTCATACTCCTGTCTTGACCCTTTGATGGGTCTTTGAAATTTTTATTAAAATGTTTTAATTTTACAATTAGTTTTAAAATTATTTCCCCTTTTGTTATTCCAAAGAATAACAAAATGTCCCTCCCCCAAGATATGTGAGGAACCACAGACTCCAAATTGATTGCCTGAGTTTTTCATACTACTTAAAATCCCCAAACCCTTTCAGCACTACTCATGGTATAGGTAGCCTCCTACTAAGATGGGGGGGGCATTAGGGGTCCAATGGTGAGCATCTATAGGAGCCAGCACGATCCTGTGGACTGCATGAGCGAGGGCAAGCTATTTTCCATTGGATTATTAACCCCCTGTGACTACTGATTGTGATATGTCAACTTGACTTGAACAAGAACTTCCTAGCAAATTTGTAATGTTCTCAGCATTTCTGTGGATGACTGACATGTAGGCTGGCAAAACTGAGGGAGAAAGACACACTCTAGATGTAGGTTATATCAATGGGCTTGATTCTGGACTGAATAAAAGAGGAACAAGTAAATGTGCCCCTCATTTTGGGGGGAAGAGCAGCAGTCTTCACTTTTGCCTTTGGACACTGGTCTCGTTTCTTTACCCTTCAGACTGTTACGGGTGAGTTTATAGTGAGCTTCCATGCCTTTGGCATTCAGCTGCTACTGGGTTCTCTGGTTCACCCACACACAGACATCCAGTTTTGATCCGTCTCTGATCCTATCAGCCTACCTAATAAATCCCTTTGTATAACTACCCATGTATTTACATTTGATTCCATTCCAACACCCTCTAGTCAGTCCTTGATTTTCTCTTTCCCTTCAACCCAGGAGTAAGTTGAACTAAGTAAGAATTTACTTAGCTGCATGACTGACTGCTGAATTTTACTTAGATGGAGCTAGAATCTAACCTAGGAGCTGAGAAAGGATAGATAGGCCCATAGGCAAAATACTCCACTTTTCTAAAATTTTTGGTAGACCTCAGAAGAGGCCAACTCAGCCTTTGAGAAACTTGTTCTTAACATAGCAATAATAGTACTCACACCTCACAACCATGCTCTAAGGGTCAATGAGATACTTGTGGAAAGCATTTATTAAGTTGTCTGGTACATTAAAATGCTCCAGAAATTATGGATATTATTTTATTATGTACAAGCACACCTTATAGACACTATAATTTAAGGAGACAGGTAAGGGGGTCTTCATAATATATATCATTAAATAGTGTTTCCGCCTTGGATTCTACCCGTAGCATAAAAATTCATAAAATAATGACTATAGATTAAACAGATATTTTTTAAAATGTTTCTTCCAATAAAAAAACCTCTAGAACATTCTTGGTATCATGGAAATTTAATATTTTGTTTAACAGACTCACTAACTTTTACAGAAAGCAATACAGAATGATTTTTTAAATTAAAACTTTATTGGCTATTATCTTTAATAGCTTTACTACAATTTTAAAAATCTTTTAAATGTGCTAATAAGAAAAAGAACCAGAAAAGTGAACAATGTTGAACAGAATTTTCAGTGTTCTGGACATAAATAAAACTTACAATTTTTTATGGATTCTGGAATATATACTAGTACTTCTTCAACAATGGGTTTTGGCATTGAACAAGACTATGAACACATGAATAACAATACATTTCAGGACAACCAGATCCTTGGGGACAGAAACTCTGACTTCTATAAGTATCTACTGTCATTTATGCTGACATTATAGTACTAAACAGAAACACAGATAGGCTCCGAACACATAAAAATACATACCCACATAGTAACTACAAACAGTGCTCAGTAATGCCCACCAAATTTTGAAAAACAGCAAAATATAACAGAAGTATATAACAAATTTATTTCTTACCCATACAAAAAAAGGAGCATCATTTTGGTTTTGTTATTATTTTTATAAAAACTACATGTGTATCTATCTTTATGTATATTCCTCACTTAAAAGTTGACAAATATAAAAAGTACAAAAAAAAATTAAAATTCCCTGTCTGTCACACTATCAACAAAATGTCACTCCTTTGGTAACAGCCGAACAAAATCATATGATCAAAGGTAATGCTAGGAAGGATACCCAGCCTCAGGATTTTTGATGCCCATTCACCAGCCACTTCAAAATACACAGGCTGGACTTCCTTTTACGTTCTTGAATATATTTACTATGTCACTTACCTCCTAGTACTAGGGAACTTTCTAATCAGGCCAACAGTGCTTAACAAACAAGGGTGAAAAGTACGGCTAAGACTCTAATCCAAAGCTTTTTGCTCCTCAAATTTTAAAGCCAGAAGAAGGCTTGGGGATTTAGCACACTGGCACAAGCACCTGCCTGGCAAGTGTGAGGTCATAAGTTTGATCCCCAGTACCAAAATAAATAAATAATAAATAATAAAAATAAAGTCAGCACAATGTTAGTAGTTTATTTAATCCTATCACTATGCCTGCCCCCATTTATTCATGAGGACACAATAGAGAGGTTAAGTTCTTTATCCAGGTGTCACAATGGAGCAGGACTGAAACTGATCACCTAATTGGCCAGCTTGGGGGCTCATCCAACTGGACACATAAGAATAAATCTCTGCAAGGGATAGGGCTACAGTTATTACGTGCTTAGATTATTTATGACCCTGGAGGGCAGATCACAGTGGATTTGTGCAACCAGATAAAAGTAGCTGTGTAACTCCTGGGCTTCTTACAGGTAAGTATACTGGCTCTAGGAAGAAGACAAGTCACAAACACACCAAGTGGTCAAGTGAATGTGTGACCTGAGCCAATGATCAAGGAGCACTGTGTGAGGCCCACACAGGAAGACACAAGTGTGGTGAAGGCTCATGAGCCCTTTCTGAGTGATGGTACTACTAGGGAATTATGGAAGACAAAGTACCCAAGAGGCCCCTGAGTGTACAAGGGTCAAAAAAAACTATCAATTGGCCAGATTCCTTCTCCATTTAACAGGTTACAGGTTCACAGAGGTTATGAAGTCTTTATGAAGTCATCTTCCCTCCCCAATTCATTTTTCAGTGGTCCCTACAATCTTGTCTCCCCTTTAAAGTGTCTCCTCTCATCTAAAGTCTTCTCTAGGTGAATTTCTGTCAACTAAGAAAAATTAACCTAGATATTTTATTTATTTATTTACTTATTTATTGGTCCCAGGGATTGAACTCAAAAATTCACACTTGCCAAGCAGGTGCCTGTGCCATTGAGCTAAATCCCTGGCCCCTCACCTAGATATTTTAAAGGTCATGGCTCAATTTTTTATCAATCTATGCTACTTATGTCTTTGCTTTTTTTGTAATTTTTATGTTTTTGTATTGTACTGAGGACTGAACCCAGAGCCTTGTGCATTCTAGGTAAGGCACCGACCACTAAACTACATCACTAGCACTTTTTCATTTTTACATTGGGACAGACTCTCACTAAATTATGTAGCCAGGCCTTGAACTTGCAATCCTGTCTCTGCCTCCTAAATACTGGAATTATAGGCATGAATTACCAAATTTGGTCCGGCTATTTATTTCTTCAGAATATAGCTCTTTACCATCATGTAGGCAGTTTGAAAGTGCCATTCTTTATTTTATTCATATTGTCAGATGCTCTTTATTTAGCAGATTTTTATCCTTAAGTATAAATATTTAAAGCTAAGACATGCCGGGCATCGTGGTGCATACCTGTAATCCCAGCACGGGGAGGCTGAGGCAAGAGGATTGCTGTGAATTTGAGGCCAGCCTGGGTTATACAATGAGTTCAAGGCCAGCCTGAATTGCATATAAGACCCTGTCCCCCTCAAAGTAAACAAAAACCAAAACAACGACAACAAAAATAAATCTAGATCAGTTGTTTTTCACTTCTTCCCATGTTATAACCATGGTATAAGACAGAATCATATTTGTACAGAATCAGATACAGAATCAATACAGAATCAGATTTGTATTTGCCAGTTCTCAAAATGCCTGCCTGCGAATGAGCTCTTTCAGCTGTGCTAGTCTGTCATTTTTTAGTGCATCCCGGATGGAGTGAAAGAATCCAAAGTAGTGTTCAAAGTTGTGCATCATAAGCAGGACCCCGGCCAGCAGCTCATTGGTCATCAGCAGATGGTGGATGTATGCACGAGTGTGATTCTTACAGCAGTAACAGGAGCACTCTCTCACCAGTGGGCTAAAGTCCTCCCTGTACCTGAGGAAGGGGGTCATGCAACATTGCAGAAAGTGAAGAACATAAGAAATCTATACCCTAGGCTTCTGAAGAGGTAACCAATGGTTAATAACATCACTGGTACATTTTTAGTGTTGGCACCTGCTTAAGAGGCAATACAGGTAAAAGTTATACAAAGAACACCATGAATCAGAAGGATATGGGAGTTTTCCTCTTACATGTAATCTCCAAGATTGGGAGTAAAGAAATTTGCAGTCACTCACGTTGAGCATTATCCGTCATATTGTAGAGACAAATAATGTTCAGAAACTTCTCTCCCAATTACTACCAGAAATATAGTAGCATCAGAAGACATGGTACAGTACAACCTTCTATTTCCATGAATTGCTGTGGTTTACAAAGCACCTTCATATATACTGTCTTACTCCATCTCTTCATCTACTCTTAGAAATGGCCATTTTTATTATCATTTTACAGATGAAGACTACAGGGATTTATAAGGAGGGTTTTGAGGCTACCCTGCCAGGATTTGAGTGCCATGACTCACTTGGGCAAGTCACTAAACAGGTACCTGTACCTTTTTTCTCAACCATAAGCCAGAGGTATTAACAGCCTACCTCAGAGTTGTTATAGGGCTTAAATGAGTTAATTAACTCATCAAATGAGTTAGTTCATTCTAAGGCAAATATTTTAGTTAAAATTTATAGCCTGTATATAGCCAAGATGATTTAAATTCCTTAAAATCTATAAATTATGTTGTATCTAGAAATCCTTATTTCACTGTCATTATTTAAAGTAATCAAGAGGAGTAAAAAACACTAAACAATGGATCTATCTAATCTCTCCAACAACTTTTTGAAAGTGACGGATACCTAACCTTAGCTTTCTGACAAAGTATACAAACTCATCTGCAGAACACAAGATTTTTGGAACCAAATTTGAGAAGGCCTAAGTGATACTCAACTATAAATATTTTATGAAATCATAAACTGAAAAGAGAACAGTTACATAAACTTTTAAGAGAGACTAAAATTTAACAAGTCAGAAATCAAACTCCAAACTTAAAAAAAAAAAGTCTTACTTTTTTTCCTTCAAATTAATTTCAAATGATGTCATTTTTTGGTTGCAACCAGTTGTTTTAATTTTCTTTATTTGATCCTCATATTTTTTCTCTTCTTGTATTCCATTTTGTTGTAATACTGAAGGACAAACAAATAAAAAGTCTTGAATGAAGATGAGATAATGAGTAGGCACTGGAAGAATTTTAGTCATTATTTCATGCCTTTTGTCTCTGTAATTCCACTCTTAAAAAGTTTATACTAAGGAAATCACAAGAAAATAAAAATAGTATGCTCCCAGATAGTCACAGATTTATTATCTCCAACATCAAAACAATTTAGGATAATCAACAACATCTAAGCAAATTATGGATACGAATATCTTAATGTATAATCTTAGCATCAAGGAATGATTTTAAAAGTGCAGTATGTGTTTTGGAGTCATTCCTATGCTTTAACACAATATATGTGCAAACAAATTGGGCTTTGACTTCAAGAAGATTGAGTGGAACATGGTTTTAATTTAAATATTCTGTATGGAGGCGCTAGGCTTCCAAGGAACCCAGATTACCCAGAATTAATTGAGAACTTGAGTTGTTCCCTTGAACCTTTGCTTTAAGGAAGAACATTTCTGGAACTGCCAAAGAAATACCAGTTCTACAAAAAGCCAGTTGCCTTGAACAAGGGAAGGCAAATAAGAGGTATTTTGGGAATGAATGATAACAATCTTAATGATGACCCAATGAAAATAGATGGCCCTGGGAAGGTCATTCTGTTCACGTTAAAGGAAGCAGAGAAGTACCCTGAACACTGAGCTCATTCATGTGAATTTGTATGTTGATGCGGGAAACCATAATAAAATCCTGACATTTTGGAAAATTCTTGTCATTTAGCGAACTGCTTGCAATTTATTTCTTTTGAATTTTAACTATGTAATTGGTAAATAACTTATGCATACACATCATATAAATGATTAATAATTCTTTCATAAAAATGTTTAAGCTTTTTTAGTTTTCCTAATCATGAAGTTGGTTTTCTCTAGCCAAAAAGGAACTTGTTCATTCCTGAAAACTCAGTTTCAGGTTCTTCTTAGAGCATCACATATTCATGCTAGTGAATGACTAACAGTTATCCTTGTCCTAGTGGAAATAATTTAGTTTGTAAATGAAGTCATGAAAATGTATAAAGTATTAATGGTATGCCTATCCACATACATTATGTTCTGGTCTGTCAAAAGGACAGTAAAATTGACCTCCTATGTATAATAACTTGTTCAATGTGATTTATTTTATTTCCAGAAGTAACCTGATTTAGATTAATGCCTCAGCTGCTTTGAAAAACTGACATCTTCTGAATGAAATTTCTATCACCTGTGGAGAATAAAACCTTTAAAGAAGTCCAGGGCCCTATTCAGATTTAAGGTTGGAAGTAGTTAAGGAATACTTCAAAAGGGAATACAGGAGAAAGAAAGGGAAAGCCCCTCTGTGAAAGCCAGAGGGCAGGCTGGGGTGGCCACACTTTCTAGAACTGCTTCAAGGCACTGCTCCCACAGCCTGTGTCCTGGGTCCTTTCCCACTGCCAGCTGAGAGTTAGACTCTGAAACTCCTTGCCTTGACTTCTAAATAGCTAAATGATAAAAGAAAATGGCAGTGTTTCAAAGCAATATTAGCAGAGAAAAACAGTTTTCACATCTCAGTGTGTAAAAAGAACATCCAAAAGCAAAAGCAATGCAAGGATCAGATGATGGTAAGTTTCTCTGTAATTTAATTGCATGGGATTTGCAAAAAGCAAACAAAAACTCTTCTGTGAAAAAACAAATTAACCTTTACAAAGCAGTTCAAAGGCTTTCTCTTCTTAGATTTTCATCGTAATGCACTCTGTTCTCCTTTCAGGTTACTAACAGAAGAGGTCTTGTTTTTGTTCACTACAAAATCAGATCCTAATATTGATGAGCTGCATTTACAGTATTAAGTGCCTAGTTTTATGTGCCAACATGCCAGGGCGTACAGATAAGACACAAAGATAAAGTTTTATAAGACTGGCTTTATGTGCACATGTTTCTGTCTTATGACTCAGGCCAAAATTAATAGGAAATAGAAGAAACTTAAGGATAAGACAGAGATTAACTTCAAAAGACCTACATGTCTCTTCAGGATTCGGCTGGTAATCAAAGTTGAATGTCAGGGCACATCCCCGCTCTGTCACTAGATAAGGAAAAAAACTCTCAAATATGTCCACTCCTCTTTCAATACACTCGAGCACCTCATCTGGCTGGCTAACACCACAAATGAGCCTGTAAAAGTAATAATAAGGACAGTGACATGAGGACAAAGCCATGTAGGAAGTCAGAGTCTAATGATCAGGGAATTAAAAGCAACAATAATGAACACCACCAATCAAAGGGAGGGGGGCAGACAGTGGATAGAAATGTGTGTGGGAAAAGAATTTAAGGTGTGAAGGAGAAAGACTTGAGCTTGATTCCTAGCTCTACCAGTTTATTTAACTGATGTGTTTTGGGCAGATTTCTTAGTATCTCTGGGTTTCAGTTTTCTCATTTAAAAAACAAGAGCAATAATACTGCCACAGAATCACTGTGAGGGTTAATGAGATAGTTTAAAAGCACATAGTACAGTTTCTAACTTCAGAAAGAAGCTCAGTAACTGTAAGTTTCCTCTCCTCTCTCATCCTTTCTGGACAACCTCCGTAGTCTTAGACTGAACTTTAGAGTCAATCTATATACTAAATAGATGTTTTTAAGGCAAAGTTTTATACTTTATTTCTCTTTCAAATATTTTCCCCTTTTTAACTGTATTTTGGCCAAAATTACTTTATATAATTGGTTTAATAAAGACATTCTGTCTACTGTTTTCTTTGTAGGTTCACTTATAAGCAATCGTTGCTCTTAGAATTTCAACTCTGGCCACAGGATCTAAGAATCCAGCTGGCTTTTCTTCTTCTTTTTTCTGTTATTAAAAAGTCTGCACATACAAAAAAAAGTCTGCACAATGGGATAAAATGGTGTTTTCAAAGGTAATGGGTAAGGCATTCCGGGAGTTTTAGTAATCCTCAACTAGAACTTGCCACGAAAACAAGAGGGATCAAGGTTGGCTGCCCAGAACTATTTTTAATGTTTGTTTTTCTACCCAGAGTCCTTTTTCATAAACTAAAAAAGAAAAGCTTACATACTCTCTGATTTCTAAAAGAAGTTTTAAAAAAGGCTATGTAATATTAAACAAGCAGAACCCATAAATATATGCCAGTTTTCCTGACTACAGTTTCCTTCAAGTCATGTAATGTTTTAGAACTCCTCTCCAACTGAAGCTGGCATTCCTACACTCACAGAAAGAAAAACAATCCCAGCTTTCACATTCAGTAACAGACATCTGTGAACAATTAACATAAAAAAGTCCAGAAAATGACTAGAAATACTAGTGCTGAGTTGTTATCTGTACCAGAATGACACAGGCATAGGAGTGGGAGTAATGAACACAAAAAACAAGTTTAAAATTGAAGGGAGAAAGGATGGTGGGGTGAGGAAAATACCCTGTTCTGGGTGGTCTTCACATAAGGAAAATACCCTGTTCTGGGTGGTCGTCACATAAGTGTACTCACATGTACAATTTCACTGAGCTTTATCTACCACTCATGCTCTTTACTGTATGTCACACCTGGCTTTTTTAAAAAGTAAAAATTACAACAGTCCATAAGGAGTCTAAAGCAGCACCCCATAACCCAACTTCCTAATGTATTTCCAGGGAAACAGTATAAATATTACATCAAGTGAGATAAAAGTCTACATTTTTTTAATTGACAAATCAAATTGTATGAGTTTGTCACGTGCAATGTGTTTAGAAACACATATACCCTGTAAAATGGCTACATCTAGCGAATTAACACTTAACATCCATTCTCTTAATGTTTTTTAATACAACATGTCATCAGTAATTATGATCGCCAGGTTATACACTAGACCTGTTGAACATTTTCCTCTAAACTGGTACCTGTCTTTGACTAATATCTTTTAACTCTCACTTTCTCTTCAACTACCCCAGACTCTGATAACCACCACTGTACTCTACTTGTATGAGATCAACTTTTTAAGATCCCATATGTGAGTGAGATCATGCAATATTTGTCTTTTCATGCCCAAGTTTTTTTTAACTTAACAGAATAACCTCCAGATTTACCCATGTTAAGAAAGAAAGAAAGAAAGAAAGAAAGAAAGAAAGAAAAGAAAGAAAGAAAACTGTATCTTAGTACAACATCAACTGCATTTAGAAACTCAGAATTTGTGCCTTGAATCTTCAGATCATCACTTCTCACCAGTATATGGTGAATCTCGCAACTCATGGAAATCTAAGAACCAACCTACCAGTGTTGCTGGTCCCCTCAATTTCACTATCTGCC
Source organism: Dolichotis patagonum (assembly GCA_004027295.1). Taxonomy (NCBI): domain Eukaryota; kingdom Metazoa; phylum Chordata; class Mammalia; order Rodentia; family Caviidae; genus Dolichotis; species Dolichotis patagonum. The sequence continues at coordinate 4,510 of PVJX010023558.1, read as the reverse complement.
TCAAATCTAAGCACTTCTTAAAGGTTCTTATTAGTAGAATAATCATTCCACTAGGTAACCTGGTCCTGTCCTCATCTTTCCTTGATTTAAACTACAGCAACACATGACTTCATACTTGCTCCCAGGTACTGTGTTATTATAATTAGTAAAAAACAACATTGTACTTGGCACGAGAGACAAAATAGCATAACATTTGTCCCCACTTATGAGGAACAAATGAATAAACATGGTAATTATTCTCTGCTCTGCATTCTGCATCAGCCTTGATGGAAAGTTCCTCATAATCTGCTGAGAAAGGACAAAAAGCACACAACAGAACATCAGAAGCCACATTCACATACAGACTGCACCCTACACATGGGCTGAACATGCCCAGCCCGCAGCCTACAAGGTCAGCCTGCACCCTAACCCAACACCAGCCTTGGTTTGTCCTCAGGCAGCTCTGCAATGACTGATGACAGCAATTGCAGCCTGGTCTCCAGGGTTGTTGGATTCCCTTGAAAGCCGTCCAGGAGGAAGCCACCAACAGGCCGCTTGGCTGTCTCTCGTGCTGACCTCAGCCGCTCCTCCATCACATCTCCACCTTCGATCACTCCAATGATCATGCTTTTCTGAAGGACCTGAGGGGGAAGAATGGATTGAATACTCTTAATCACTTTCAGTAGCTGAGGTTCACACAAACCTTAGCCATAAGTCAATGAACAGACGAGATCTCAATGAAGTTGCCATAGATGAAGCAGAGAGAACCCAGGGAGTATACTATGAAAAACACCGAGTAGTGAGAAAAGGCTGAGGAAAAACAGGCAATCAAAATATGCCATCATGTTCTAGTTCAGATTAAATAAAAAGGACATTGAGTAGGTAAAAGAGGAAAAGAACAAAATGAGTTTTCACTTGTTCAAAGAACTATTCGGGCCTGCTCTAGGCTACCTTCAAGTCTCTCAGCTATAGACAATGTGAGGAATTTAGGAACTGTTTGGTCCAGACAGGCACTATGGGACAGGGTAGCAGTCATAGCTATCTATAAGGCTGGGCATGGGGGTGGGAGGTTGCTTAAGTTCAGGAGTTCAAGGCTAGCCTAGGCAACACAGCAAGCTCATCTTAAAAGCAAAAAAAAGAGGCACAGGGAGAGAGGAAAAGGGAAAAGAGGGAGGAAGGGAGGAAAAGAAAAGAAAATTTAGTCAAGACAACACACTATCCATGTGGAAAAAAGTAAAGATTTCTACTGCATACCATCTTGATAGGATTAATATCTAATCATAAAAAGTTATGTAACTATTTGAAGAATGAACTGAATATTTTTATAATCTTGAATTAATGAAGGCCTTCAAAAGAAAGCTAAAGCTTATGAGAAGTGGTTGATATGTTTGAGTATAAAAACATTACAGCTCATCAGGTGTGGTGGTACATGCCTGTAATCCCAGCACTCACGAGGGTCTCTGTGAGTTCAAGGCCAATTGAACTATATAGTGAGACCTTGTCTCAAAAAACCAAACACACAAACAAAATATATTAAGTTTTTCTAATGAAATGTGCCATAACAAAGGCAAAGAAGGACTTACTCTTTGGGGAAACTGACAGGTATATATCATAAAAAGAGATGTAACAAATCCTCTAAAAGTGGCAAGCTTAAGATAAAGCTAGGTAGACTACATGAAAATGAAATTCAGAAAAATAAATGCCCTATCCATTAAATCTATTAAACCTCACCAATAAGGAAATGCAAATGGGAAATAATGAGATGTCATTTTTACCCATCATAATAAGTAAAAAGGTAAAACAAAGATAACATAATTGAGGTTAAAGTAAAAGAGAAATAGCACTTACAAGTCCTGATAACTAGAATAAGTAAAAATTAGTTGAGCTTCTTAGGAGGGCTGGTAGGTAACACTTATCAAAATGTCAATGCTTTTATCTTTGGGTTCTGAAATTATATTTCTAACAATCTCTCCTACAAATATATTCTTTCATATGCACCAAGGTATATTTACAAAGATGTTCGGCATAATGAAAACTAGAAACAATCTAAACATCCATTAACAGAATAAAAAGGCTTAAATAAAGTATGATATATTCATAGTATGACTTCTGATGCAACTGTTTTAAAAAGAATACAGTAGATAAATAGGTACATTCACAGGGAAAGTCTCAGGACATTGTTAATCAAAAGTAAGCAAATTCCTGAACATATGCTTGTATTTAATAAAACAGGCAAAGATATCTATGGATTAACTATACATATTTGACTGCAAAAAAATAAGGCTCCAAAGGACATACACAAATCAACAGTGGCTCTTTGGAGTAAGAGCAATAGTGAGGAAATCTAGAACATTGTGAAGATGCAATTTCTTCAATTTAACCAAAAGGAACACAATCAGACTATTTATTTGGAAAAAAATATTTTGGCAGCAGTACAGTGAATAAGTTAAGGGTGAGGTGGGATACAACTTTACTAAGAAGACATGTCCTGGACTAAGGCAGTAACAGTGAGATGAAGAAGAAAGATAAAATGTGAAATCGTATCAGGAGGTAGGGTCAACACAATTTGACAGAGTCTTCTTCTCAGTGGAGGATGAAAACGAATTCTAGAATGAATACTGGTTTCTGTTTTGGAAATCCAGGGAGACTGTAACATGAGCAGAAAAAGCAAACAATGTAGAAAAAATAGTGGAGGATGAGGCACTGTGATTATTCTGTTTTATGCATGCTAACTCTAAGGTAGCAGTGGGCTACAAAAATGACAGTCTTAATTCAATCACTGAATACATGAAGCTTAAGTTATAGATGTGGCGATACAAATGAAATGGCCCAAGCTAGAGCAATAAACACCTGGCAAAATGCCACCCCTTGCCTCCATGGCAGACATGGCTAATAGACTCCAGACAGGGCTCCAAGCACCTTGGATAAAATCCATTTGCCATCTCTGACCTAAGGAATTCATAGAGAAAGACAAGAAAGCCAAAAATAAAACTTTGTGGAACTTTGATATTGAAGAGCATTCAAAATAAGAAAATCCAGCAAATAAAATGAGAAAGGGTGGGTCAAACAAAAAGGAAAAGATATATATTCAAATATACAGAGACAATTATACAGGCCTGCCCCTCCACAAGACTAGCACAGTCCTATTTGGGAAACTCTTTCACAGATGTAAGAAGAATGATCACATAATGTATTGTCTAAAATGGAACACTTAATATTACAAAGAAGGGCACTAATAATAGTCATATCAAGACAATGGTTCAAACATTAGGGATGCAGAAAGGAGCCCTATCATTGGACTAATACACAGAAGTAATGTGAAATGCTATGGCTGATTACAACGCAGATGAGGGATTTGAGGTTTATCTGCTTTTTCTAATAATCATCTTTGTCATACTCCTTGCTCTGCCATCTATTTATCCAAATGTTATTGGTCTTACAAAGATATATTGGCTCGAAACAATTGTTAGCAAGCAAAAATTAACTGTCCAGACCCAAAGCAAGGTACCCACAGTGGACATCTATTGCAGATATTCTGAATTTTATGCAGAATGATAATTAAGTTTCCTCTAATTATTCCACATATACTAAATTTATTAGCCAGATTACATTTTTATTTTCAGACAGACTCAAAATAACAATGTTCCTGAATGCTTTGCCATTGTGGGATCTGATCATTGTCAGGATTACTCCACATAAATTATCTCAAATACTTATATTCTGTGTACTGATCAATAACTTTTGTGCCCTTACTTCTGTTCTTATCTAGTAAATGCATCCTTTTCCCATTTCATTAACTCTGCTCTCAGACTTCCTTATTTATTGCTCTCAGTTCACCCTCCTAACCCAGTGTAATCATTTTCCATCAGCAAAAATTTACTGAAGGCTTAATCTCTGTCAGGTGTTCTGCCACATAGTGAAGGCACAAAAATGACATATAGAAATTGGTCTTGTGAAAAAAAAAAAAAGAAATTGGTCTTGTGGCCCTGAAGCAAGGACAGCAGATCACTGTAGCTGCCGGTTTCAAACAGGAGCCTAAAGAGAATTCTTTCTGTGGTCTCTTGGCCATTTCAGAACTATGGAAATGGAATGGTCAATTCATCAGAAAGAAATAGCAGGTGAGTATGGCAGACTTTAGGGGGCCTGCAGGGGAGAGACCCTGGTGCATCTGGACCTGCACTGTGCGGTTGACTTGGGGTGTCGGGAGAACAAGGAACTCCCCTCCCTCTGGGGGCAGCTGAGAGTGTGGCAGACTTTCGGCAGCCCGAAGGAGGCAGACCCTGGCGCATCGGGACCTGCACCGTGCGGTTGACTCAGGGTGCCAGGAGAACAAGGAGCTCCTCCTCTCTCTGGGGGGCAGCTGAGAGTGTGGCAGACTTTCGGCAGCCCGAAGGAGAGAGACCCTGGCGCGTTGGGACCTGCACTGTGTGGCTGACTTGGGGTGCCTGGAGGACAAGGAACTCCTCCTCTCTCTGGGGGGCGGCTGAGAGTGTGGCAGACTTCGGCAGCCCGAAGGAGAGAGACCCTGGCG
>PVJX010023557.1:0-29120 GCA_004027295.1 Dolichotis patagonum | reverse complement strand
TGCTAGCTTCAATATTTCATGATTTCTCTTATATGAGAAACCCAAAGTAAAATTATCAAAATAAAAGATAATAGGAAGTAGGGAGATAGGGGCAGATCTTTCCCAAAGGGGAAGATGATCAAGAGAGGGAGGGAGAGAGGGGGAGGAATAGAGAATAAAAGCAGGACTTGAGATAGGCTTTGAACATACATCAGCTCCATGTAAGAAATGTAACCATCGTGTGCTGCACACACATAGTAACCATTTCCTGTTTGTTCAGGAAGAGGTGAAAGATATCAACGTTCACAACTCATACTCAATACAGCATGAGAAATTGAATCAGGGCAATAGGGCAAGAAGAAATAAAGAACGTTCAGGTAGCAGAGAAAAATTTCCTAGTATCTGTGTCTTCAGATGAGCCAATGTTCTATAATGCAAAGTCAATGATTTGAGCTAAATTGTTAGAACTGATAAACAAATTCAGTAAGGTGGCAGGAAATAACTATCAAGACACAAAAATCAGCATGTTTGTACTCTGTTAATGAATTTTCCAAGAAAGGAAGCACTAAAGGGCTCATTTTTTTTGTTTCAAGAACTGTTATATTTTAGTTAAGCCTGCAGACAAAAAGATCACATATTTGTATGTCATTTATGAAAAAAGAAATGAAAACATTTTAGGATAACTCTGTTTCAGGGAGCTTTGCAAACATATCTATGAACATATATTGACAGCAATAATTTTATATTATTTTTACAGGATTCATATCCATGAGTAATTTTCATAGTATTTTCAAAATAGTCACAAATGTATAATTTCACTTAACTATGGTTATTTTCACATGCTTGACAATAACCATGAATACTGAATGCTTTCCCACTTTGCATACAGAGGCTCAGGACACAAGATGACATCAGCCAGAAGATTATTTCTACAGAGTGAATACTTTCATATACACAACAGCTAGGACTATAGCTGAAAGACATCCAAAATTTCTTATATAGATAAGAGTTTATTTGCAGCACTTCTGCATACTGAATGCTTTGCCACATTGTTTGTATCCAAAGAGGTTCTACTCAGTGTGAGTTCTTTCATGTATAATAAGATTACCATTTTGACTGAAATATTTTCCACATTGCCTACATACATACAGTTTCTCCAGTGTGAATGCTATAATGTGCTTTACAATGAGAGGCTGTACTGAATGCCTTCCCACATTTGTTGCATGCATAGGGTTTCTCCCCAGTGTGAATTCTTTCATGTTTAATAAGGTTACTATTTTGACTGAAAGATTTCCCACATTGCTTACATACATATATGGTTTCTCCCCAGTGTGAATTCTACCATGTGCTTTACAATGAGTGGTTGTTGTGAATGCTTTCCCACATTGGTTGCATATATATGGTTTCTCCCCAGGGTGACTTCTATCATGCAATTTATAACCAGAGGGTGTACTGAATGCTTTCCTACATTTGTTGCATACATAGGGTTTCTCCCCAGTATGGACTCTTTCATGTGTAATAAGGTTACTATTTTGACTGAAAGATTTCCCACATTGCTTACATACATATGGTTTCTCTCCAGTGTGAATTCTATAATGTCTTTTACAATGAAAGGCTGTACTGAATGCTTTCCCACATTTGTTGCATACACAGGGATTCTCCCCAGTGCGAATTTTTTTGTGTTTAATAAGGTTACTATTTTGATTGAAAGATTTCCCACATTGCTTACATACAAATGGTTTCTCTCCAGTGTGAATTCTGTCATGTATTTTACACCCCGCGTCTCTCATGAATGCTTTCCCCCATTTGTTGCATACATAGGGTTTCTCTCCAGTGTGAATCCTTTTATGTCTCTGACAGCCTCTGTGTGTACTGAATGCTTTCCCACATCGTTTGCATTCATATGGTTGCTTTCCAGTGTGAATATATTTATGTTTTTTAAAGGAATTACTGTGAGAGAATGCCTTTGCACAATTCTCATGTTTCTCTCCACCATATTTTGTAACATCTTTTTCAATATGGCATGAAGAAACAGAACTATTCTCATAGTGTTTTTGTGCATGTGAGTTCCCCAAACTGTGATTTCTTTCATGGGTTTTCACACTGTTAGGTGCTGTGTAGGCTTTCACACTTTTCTTACCTACAAAGGTTTTCTGTCCAGGGTGAGTTTGTTCTCTAAGATCAGAGCTCTCCTTTCCACATTGCCCATATTGACAGTGCCTCTCTCCAGTCATCCTCATTTCATGCATATGAAAGGATTGGAAATCACTGCAGGTCTCTACATCTTCACTACATTTATATTGCTGCTCTTCAATTCTCAAATAATTGGCTTCATCGTATCTAGGATTTCTTGAACCATTTTTGTCCTCTTCTTTAGTTTGCAGATTATGCCATATTCTTCCTGTTGCAGTAATATTCATATATGTTTCCCACATCACACTTCTGTAGAGCTTCTTTTCAAATGGAGTCATCATATCCCACTCTTCTGGGGTGAAGTTCACGGCTACATCCTCAAAGGTCACTGTCTCCATTGCGATGCTTCAGGGGTTCTGAGGATCCTTTGCAGCCCTCCGTAAGAAGAAGTCACAGAAACTAGAGGTGAGCTCAGCTCCAGGCTCTCAGCACCTAAAGGGCTCATTTAATTTGGCTACACAATTACCTAGCAATATATTTAGCAGAGAAAGTGAATGGTTTCTGCAGTAACATAAAACACTGATGAAAGAGGTTTAAAAAAAAACAGCAAGAAATAGAACAAAGCCGGGCATGGTGGTGCATGCCTGTAATTCTAGCACTTGGAAGGCTGAGGCAGGAGGATCACTGCAAGTTTTAGGTCAGCGTGAGCTACAAACTGAGTTCAAGTCCAATCTGACCTGCATAATGAAACCCTGTCTCAATAAGACTAAACAAAACAGAACAAAACAAAACACTTCTCGTGTTCGTGGGCTGGAGGAGTAGACATTGTTAAAAAGTTCATATTACAGAGAAGAGTGTAGCATCAATACACTTTCCAGTAAAATGCCAACATACATAAAAAATGAAAAGTAACCAAAAATTCATATGTAAAAGACCAACAGTCAGCAGTTTTGAACAAAAAGAATGACATGGAGGCAAAACAGAATGCCTCAAAACACAGTAAAAAGCGATAGCATTAGGCAAGTAGTTAGCCTTTCGTAGGTCTGATTGACAAAAGGGGAGGGCCAAAATAGGGTGCCTTGCCAGTTAAGTAACAAAATGAAGACATCAGTGTCTAATGAAGCTAACATTTTTTTTTAGGGGTGAGACAGAGTGATCCCTGCGAGCACAGTGACATTTTAAGATTAGGCATGGTGCACATTCCTTAGACACTTGGCCACCTGGATCTGACTCCAGACAGAACAAGATACACCACATTCCTCTCTGCCATTGACTGCTGATCAATGATATCAGGAATGGAAGCGTTTTTAAAGACTCTCCTGGGCCCAGAAGGTTCTACAACTGTGTTCATTCCTGGCTAATGTGACTCCCCTGGATTGACCAGGCAACTGAGACCCTGCTGTGGAAAAGAGCTGTTGGCTGACCTGCTTAGCAGTCTGAGCCCGAATGAGGCCAACATCCCAGGGGAGAAGTAAGGTCAAAGGTTTAGCAGCTTCAGGGGCAAACAGCTGACTGAGCCAGCAGAGCTGGCCCCAAGAAAAGCCCATAGGTATTATAAATTACAAACAAAACAAAAGAAAACAAAAAACAGTATGAGCTAACACTCCAAAAGTGACTCTTCCATACAGCATCCTAGATTTAGAGAAGAAATCCAGGGCCTGACAATTTGAGAATGAGTAATCAGAAGCCATTTTGGGAAGGGTTGTGAATTATTTAATACCTAATCATAGAATAACTATAGAACAACTGCATTCTGAAGGGTTTACAGTGTTACCCTACCACAGTGACTGGGTGAGAGCCACAAGAGACAGACAGGGTGTGAATGCTGGACACAGAACTCCTTAGAGGACTGGGCTCAAGCCGGGAGGGAAACAGTCAGCTGTTTGCCCCTACCACCCATGGGGAGAAGTCTTGTCTACCTTGTGTGGTTTTTTGAGGTGGCTGAATCTCAAAGTAATAGAATTAATGCCAGTGATCTGCTTGAACACTTACATGTGGCCTATATCCAATGAAGAGACCAGGGATCTGGTTATTTTGCTGATTTACCAACAGAAGCAAGAACACACTCTACCTTGAACAGTTACCACTGTCTCGGGTATGTGGCTAGAAGGTCCCTGGAACAGTAGGGGCACCTCAAAATCCCACAGGCCGTAAATCTGGGTGGAGGAAATGGTAACTTGCTGGACTCCAAAATTGCAGGCCTGGGAGGAAATCACTCATTCAGAAATATAAAAGAGCTAGACCTGGACCCCTCCCGAGACTCCCACCGTTCCAGCAGATGACCTCTCAGGACCCGGGAACTGCAGCCAGTGGTGCATGCGGGACCAGACTAGACCCAGATTCTTCTCGTGACCCCCAATGTCTGGGCATACCACCTCGCAGGATGCACGAATTCCTGCCAGTGGCATGGGTGGGCCAGGCCAGTACCAGGCCCCTCCCGTGTCCCCACAGTCCTAGCCACCCACCTCAGGACCTAGGAACTCCAGCCCGTGTTGCACAGCCTTGCAGTCCCACCACTGCCATCGGGGACCTTCTCACCTCCTGGACCTAGTATTGCTGTTGATCTTTGGCTTGCATACCTCCCCAGATTAACCACGAAGTATCGAGGGGAGACTCAGTAAGAAGAACTCAGCAGGCTTCCATCAGTGAGGTGAGTTTGCCCCTAAAATAGGAATAGAGTTTGTCACCTTCAGTAGGTAAACAGGAGCAATTGCAAAGCCCCCTCCAGAAGTAGGCCATAGGCAAACTTGGCAAGTGGGTGGGCAAGTCCTTCCTCCACACAGAGAATATCAGACAGATTGAGGAGGGTGCCAATAAGGCCTCCCCCAACCTGGAGAAAATTAAAGGGGTCTGTGGGACACCCAGAGACACAGTAGGGTCCCCACTGAGACAGACACTATAAACACGGAGATCTGGTGACTCTGAACAATTTGAAGACATAATAACAGCTGGAACTAAGCATTGATTTCCATCAGTACTCCTAGGCTTGTCAGCCTAGGAAAAACATAGGACTCACCCAACAGGCTCTGCAGGGGGAATTCAGATGACTGGTCCACCTCTTCATTGTGGGACCCAGCAATTGGACAAACAGCAACATTACAGTAGGACCCCAAGAAACACACCATCAACAGTTGACACTAATGGGATTGAAAGACCAAATATTAACCTGAAAGGGGAAAATGGCAAAACGTAAAAGCAAAACGCAATCTCAAACATCTAGTCTACCAGGAGCAAGTACAGGAGACATTGAAATAGAGGACTTCAAAAGTAACACACTGGAATGGCCCTGAAGCAAGGCCAGCAGATCACTGTAGCTGCTGGTTTCAAACAGGAGCCTAAAGAGAATTTTTTCTGTGGTCTGTTGACCATTTCAGAACTTTGGAAATGGAATGGTCAATTCATCAGAAAGAAATAGCAGGTGAGTATGGTGGACTTTAGGGGGCTTGCAGGGGAGAGACCCTGGTGCCTCGGGACCTGCACCATGCAGTTGACTCAGGGTGCCAGGAGAACAAAGAACTCTCCCCACCGGGGGCGGCTGAGAGTGTGGCAGACATTTGGCAGCCCGAAGGAGAGAGACCCTGGTGCATTGGGACTGGCACTGTATGGTTTGCTTGGGGTGCCAGGAGAACAAGGAACTCTTCCCATCTCTGGGGGGCGACTGTGATCCTGCCTGCATGTGGGCTGAGAATCAGACATCTCATGTCATCCTGTCCCCCATCCCGTATCCACCCCCCCACCTAGCAAGTGGGAGTCAGTGAACTACACATCTTGTGAAAAGATTGACTATGTTATTTAGTATGAGCTCTCCATATGCAAAGATAAGGACAACCATTTGGAAGAAAACAAGAGACAATATGACAGATAGTGAAGATCTCTGGTTGTCTTGCTTTGAAATTTATGCTTTCTTATGTCCCATTCTGTTCTGTTTTATTGTGTTTAATTTTACTCCCTTTTAAAATAAAATTAAAAAAATTAAAAAAAAGTGACACACTGGAAATCTCTGAAAAGATAGCAAGTGAAATCCGCGGCCACCCCAGGGCGGGGAAACCAGAAGCAAGAGTGTCTCCTGAGATCCGCGCCATGCTGGAACTTAGGGCGCTGAGCCAACCAGTAAGCAGCCTGCTGCCCTGGAAAGTGACTGTGGTGTGGGGAGCTGCGGCCACCCCAGGGCGGGGAAACAAGAAGCAAGAGCGTTTCCTGAGATCCGCACCACGTTGGAACTTAGGGCACCAAGCCAACCAGTAACCAGCCTGCTGCCTACCGTGTCGCGGGCTTAGAATCAAACATACCCCCCCAACAATCGGGATCCAGGGATCTTGGTATCTCTTGGGAGGTGACCATATGTGGTACAACAAGTGGGGGGAGTTTCCTTCTACTATCTCTAAAGGCAGATATTTTTATCACCGTTTTTCTTTGTCCTGATTAATGGTGTTGCTCTATTCAATACTGTGTTGAAGTGTTCTATAATGTTGTGTATTTCTTTGATTTTGCTCTACCTAGTAGAAGAACAACTATTGTGAAGACAACGAGATATACAATGTTGCCTATTACTGTTGTCCTGGTGACCTGCTGTGATGTTCTGTGCCAATTTCACTATACTGTCTCAACTGGCTTTATTCTATCCTGTTTTTTCTGTTTGCAGCATCACTGTGTGTTCACTTTGTTTGCCTTAATTTTGTAACATGAACAGCTATTTCGGGGAGTATGTGGTTTGTCAAATAGTGATTTATGGTTTTTTTTGAGGTTTTGTATTGTTTCTACCCTTTTTTCTGTATTGCTTTTTTTCTCTTTAAATAAAATTAAAAAAAAAAGATAGCAAGTGAAATAAAAAAAGAAAACTCCATGAGGCTATAGAGGAAATCAAATTAGAAGTAATCTCTCATGTAAAAACAGAAATAACAACCTTAGTAAAGGAATTGCTCAGCACAGCTAAAGAAGAAATAGATAAAGAAGAATAAAAAGTATAGGAGCATGGGAATCTGATTGAAACTTTGAATGAACAATATAGAAAACAAGCAGAATTCGTGAAACAAACTCAAAGAGACATCCAAGAAACAAAAAATTCTGCTGAAATCTGACAAAACTGTTTAAATGAAGCCTAGCATAGAATTTTGGACCTTGAGAACAGGATCGCAATTAGGGATCATGAAAGGATAGAACTTTTAAAAATAACAGAGCAGCATGAAATGACAATCCAGGAGCTTCAAGATGATGACAAGAGAAACAATACAAGACTAATAGGCATCAGTGAAGATGCAGGAGTCAATGCAAATGACAGAACTAAAATATTCACAGAAGTAATAGCATAAAATTCCCCAAATATGGGGAAAAACCTGATATGCAGATAAGTGAGGCATATAGAACACCAAACAATCACAACCAACTTAAATCTACCCCCAGACATATAATAATTAAGATCCCAGACATGCAGCATAAAAACAGAATGCTAAAAGCTGTTAGAGGAAAGACACAACTCACCTATCAAGGAAAGCCCATTAGAATCATGACAGACTTTTCAGTACAACACTCAAGTCAAGATGAGCTTGGAGTAAGGTATTTCAAGCCCTGAAAGAAAACAACTTTCAACCCAGACTGATGTACCCAGTAAAACTTCCACTCAAGTTTAATGTAGAAACAAGATACTTCCATGACAAAGAACAACTGAAGGAATTCATGTCCGCCAAACCAATTTTAAAAACTCTAAAAAGAGTATTGAAAGACATACTAGATAGAGATAAAAATGCCCACAATCCTCAGAACAACAACAGAAAGAAATAACCAGGTAGGACGAGCAATTAAACAAGGGGAAAAAGCAGAAAGCAAACAACTGGAACATGACCTGGCAAAGTCGAGCCAGTACATATCAGTTATATTCATAAATATAAATGGCCTCAACTCACCTATCAAAAGAAATAGGCTGACAGAACGGATCAAGAAACATGATCCATGTATGCTGTATACAGGAAACACATCTGACCCAAAAGGAAACTCAAAGATTAAAAGTCAAAGGATGGAAAACAAGATTCCATGCAACAGGAACCCAGAAAAAAGCAGGGGTAACTATTCTGTTTGCAGACAATGTGAACGTCAAACCTAAAATGATTAAGAGAGATAAAGAAGGTCACTATATACTCATTAGTGGAAAAATTCAAGAGGAAGAACTAACAATTATAAATATATATCCACCAAATACAGGAGCACCCAACTATATAAGACAAATACTAATAGACATGAAAAACCAAATATACGAGAACACAATTATAACAGGGGACCTTAACAGCCCATGGTCACAAAGAGATAGATCAACTAGACAAAAAGTCAGCAAAGAAATAATAGAACTAAATCATACCTGTGAGCAAATGGACTTAGTGGATGTTTACAGTGTTCCACCCCAGAATACACGTTCTTCTCAGCTGTGCATGGGACATTCTCCAATATAGACCATATATATTTTTTGAATAATGAGTCTATTTAATGTCTATTCAGTTTTCCTTGAATGCATGCTTATTTCACAAAACAATAGCAAAAAAGGAACGAGTTTACCAAAGACAGGAAAAGTATAAAGATATATCTTTTGGCTTGGTATATTTAACAATGAAAGATTTTCCAAATCAAAACTCCTCATACTGTTCTTGTTCTTTTGCATCCCTGTTTAGACACATCCTAAAAATCTCACTTTTGCAAGTTACAGTCAAACTGTGCATAATGCCATATAATCTAACACCATACTTCACATTTTATCTGCTACTTGTATGTGCATCTTGATCGTTCTTACCTTTTTTGCTCTGAAAATTCTCTTTACCTCAGAATACTCTTTACCTCAGAAGTTTGCACCCCAGGAGACATACTGGAAGCCCCAGTGTCTGGGAGAATAGTGGCTCCCAGAAGCTACAAGGAGGGCCCTGTAAATGTCCTTTGTGGCCTGTCTGGCCCAGCTCCCTCAGAAGGGCCTATGCGCTGGAGCCAGACAATGTAGCAGAGTCAGCAATCATGTGGAGTGAAATCTAGTCCCAGGCCACCCTAAGGAAACACTGTCATGGAAAGGTCTTGAGTCTGCTTTCAGAGTCAGTAAGTGAACAACCTCCGAGGTGCTGAGAATACGGATCCCTGACCCATGGCTCTTACATTCAATCAAAGGGAGACAGGTACTGGACCAGCATACAAAGGAGAGTCCTTTTTATGGTGAAGAGGATAAAGATGACAGTAAAACAGAGGGTTTTAGAGGGTGTAAAGGAAGCTAAAGGAACCACAACTGAATGATGAGTTGAAGAACCTAGGAAAGGGACAGAAGGAGCATGTCATGCAGGGCCCTGGCTAGTGCAGGTTCCAGGGGCAGCAGAAAGCTGGAGGGTTTGAAGAAGAGACTGGGGCAGCAAGTCCAGCATCAGATTGGAATCAGGTGGGTCAAATGGCCTTGGAGTTTGGCTTTTATTCTAAACTGTGCATTCTCAAAGAGGGCAATATAGCCCTCGTGGGGGAATGTATACTCATTCCTAAGGGCCAAAACAATAAAATATTTCTTTATGCATAAAGTATAAGTGTATATATAATAAACAAACAATTTGTTGAATTAAAATTTCATACTTGGGTTGAGAGAGATGACAGATGGAATAAGAAGGAAGTATCTACAAAGCTCTTTCTGAGGGCCTTGACAGGGAAAAGGTGGGAAAAGACTGGTCTATTCTGACAGACGGGCAGTCCTTGGAGAGTTGTGAGTCAGAAAGTCACAGGATCTGAGTCTTGAAAGCTGAAACTCCCTTGAGCAAAGACCTCTGGGTAAAGTGAGCCTCTGAGTGTCCACATAAGGCACAGAAAGCAAGCAGGGAGAGGTAGTGGCCCTGCCTAAAAGTCCCCAGCTTCTCCTCAGCCTTGGAACAATGGGATACATGGAGAGAGGCAGGAGACAGAGCTTCAGGTGGCCTCACCACCTAACCTAGGCAGGAAGGACCCTATCAATTTGGGAAATGCTCCTCACACATTATGTCATCCTTTCATGACATTAAGCACCGCAGAGGTCTGGCTCTGCCTCTCAGAATATGGACAAGCTGGTGCTGGGCTGCAATAGAAAGGTGAAGTCTCTTCTCTAGCTTGTTTGGGAACCAGGAGGACTGGCTGTCAACTGTCCTCTCATCCTCGCAGAAACATCTGGGCTCCCTCAGCTACTCCAACTCCATCAGAGGCCATATACGGGGCCACCCTGGCCGAGTCATTGTGCAGCACAAGGTACCCCAGGTGAAGCTCACCTGCAGAGTGGACAGTTCATCTGCCCTTGAAGTCGTTCATGAGGCTGAGGACACCCAGACAGAATGTGCCAGCTATGATGTGCCAGCTACTTCATCGGTTACCTGCATCCCAGCATGGTGGACACATGGCATACTATGACAGCCAGAGGAAAGAGGTGTTCCTTCAGGCCACCCTGCATAGCCCCAACCCCAATGTGTGGCTCTTCATGGATACCCGTGTGGCTTCTCCAGATCCCAGTGATTTTACCACCATCACATATGATTTGGTCCGGCAAGGGTAAGAAAAACAGAAAGTCCTCTGTGGTTGATTGTTAGAACCACATGGCATTCCTTTAGGGGACCTCTCTCTTCTGAACCAGTTAATCCTAAATCAGAACATTTTGTAAGAATTTTCACCATACCCCAGAGACCAAGTGAGGCCTCTCTTTAGTGCTCTGGGCCCAGGCAGGGATATAGTAAAGGGCTGCTTGAACAACCTTCCTCAGTTCTCCTGAGAGTCCTGGACAGGGTCCTGGCTGCCTGCTCCCTTTTTCATACCCATGCTTCCCTTCTTTTCTAGTTTGAGGACTTTAGTCGACTCTTCACTTAAGGGGCAAGTCTTTAGAGCTTTTGACGTGGAAGTGCTGATGGAATTTTCCAAGCTGAGCTCTTAGTTGCTATAGTAAGATCTCTTGTGACTCCTTTAGTTAGCCAAGTTAGAAGTCTGGCAAGTCTGGCCTTTATACCTTTTTTGTGCTCTAACAGGGGCAAAATATTTATGAGTGACCAACCAGTTAAAAAATAACAAAACTGTTGTAAAATGCATTCTGAGCTCAGTGCCCATAAAAAAACTCCTTACTCACTCAAGAGCAGTTTTAGTATTGCTGAGGACATGCTGACAACAGTGTAAAGCCCTTGGAAGGCACTGTCATACCTGTTCTAAAGGCCAGGGGAGGAGCAAAACAGCACTTGCCAGGTGGCATAAAAGGTGTCACGCATAACATGAAAGATACGCAGGAGTAGCACTAAACTGCCAGATATAGGTGCAACCCCATGACCTCTTTCTCTGAATAGGCTGTACCTCCTAATAGCATATTCAGCTAAGAACTCCTCAGTGTGTTCAGTGATGAAGTTAGTGCCCTTGAAATCCAATTCCCTCTGCAAGAGTCTCTTAATCCACTCAGGTTGGCAATCAAGATTAACTGCCATGTATGGTTACTACTTACCTGTGCTTTGTAACTAAAGCAGCCATAGCCAATATGTTTGGTTGTGTTTCTACTGAAGTTTCTCTATGGGCACTAAAACTGGAATTTTACATTATTTTCACATGTCATGTGAAATAGTATTTTGTAGATTTAAAATCCTATAAATAATCCTATAAAATGCATTCTGAGCTCAGTGCCCATGCAAAACAAGCTGAGGCAGAGTGGATTTGGCCAATGAACTTTGTTTGCCTGGCATTGATCTAGACTGCATTCTAGCTCTCCAGTGATGCCTTCTCTGAGATCTTATGATCAGGATGCTTTTAGCATCGTAAAAGCACACTGTGTTCATGTTTCCATAAACTTTTTCCTAATGCTTTTCCTGGATGAGAACATCTTTTGTTTTCTTCTCTTTTGTTTTTTCATCCACTTTTATTAGTGTAAGTTTGCAATATATAATGAACACATTCACTGTGGAGCACTGGTAAATATGCATATTGTGTCTAAGTCCTTTTTCCACCCCTTGCCTTACCCTCCTCCCACCTCCATTCATTCCTTGATCCCCTATCCTTCTGCAAAATGTTTATTTCCCTGTTTCTCATTGTCTATTGCCTGTCTTTTATTTTGGTCTTTAAATTTATACATTGTGCTCTTTTTTTCTCCATGACCTTGCTAGTGTCTGTTTTTTTTAAAGGATAGAAATAATATAGAATTAAAAAAAAACAGTAAGAACTCACTAGTTGATAAATTACATATTGTCTTCTTAGAAATAGTTGTTCCAGTTACAAAATTAAAGCATACAAAGTGGACATTGAAACGGACTGCAAACAGTTCTGTTCAACGGTCCAACAAAAACTTAGTAATATGGTTATCAATCCTACACACTTAAACATACACACAGTTATATCCTTTAGAGCAGTTTCTCTTCCTCTCTTTTTGACAGTAGCAATTACACATTTTGGGTTTTATTACTCCCACAGTTCTTATTTCTTTTTACACTAGATACACAATGTGGTATTTATAAATGTGACTCTTATTTATTTGACTTATGAGGATAGTCTCAAGTTGCCTCCATTTACCTATGAAGGCCTCAAGATCACCCTTTTATAGTTGAGTAATATTCCATTATATAAAAATACCACATCTTTTTCATCCACTCTGTGGTTGATGGGCATTTTGGTTGTTTCCAAGATTTAGCTATCACAAATTGTGCTGCTATGAACATGGATGCACATATATCACTGATATGACATTTCAGTTTTTCTGGGAAAATACCCAGGAGGGGAATAGCTGGATTGAATGGAACTTCCAATCCTAGTCTTCTGAGAATTTTCCATACTGATTTCCATAGTGGTTGCACCAGTCCACACTCCCACCAACAGTGGAGCACTGTTCCTTTTCCCCCACAGCCTCACCAATGTTGGTTAACAGTTGATTTCTTAATGGCAGCTATTCTTTCTGTGTGAGATGAAATCTCAATGCTGTTTTAATTTGCGTTTCTCAAATTACCAGTGATGGTGAACATTTCTTTGGGTATTTATTTGCCATTTGTATATCTTCATCTGAGAAATGTGTGTTTACATTTCAGATGCCCATAAAATAGACCATATATTATCCCATAAAGCATTCTTAAGTAAATGCAAAGGTATTGAAATTATCCCATGCATGACATCTGACCATAGTGCACTGAAATTGGAAATTAATGGCAAAAGAAATTGCAAAACCTGCATAAATACATGGAAATTAAATAACAACCTTCTGAACAACCAGTGGGCTACAGATAAAATTAAAGAAGAAGTAAAGCAGTATCTACAATTCAATGAAAATGCAGAAACAACATACTGTAATCTGTGGGAGTCAATGAAAGAGGTCTTAAGAGGGAAATATATAGCAATAAATTGTCATATCAAGAAAACAGAATGAGCACAAATAAACAACCTAATGCTTCATCTCAAGCTTCTAGAAAAAGAAGAGCAAGTTAAACCCAAAGATCATAGAGGAGAGGAAATTGTAAAGATTAGAGCAGAAATCAATGCAAACAAAACTAAAAAAAAATACAAAGAATTAATGAATCAAAAAGCTGGGTTTTTTGAGAGAATAAACAAAATTGACAAACCTCTGGCTAATCTCATATAAAAAAAGAAAGAACCCAAATTCATGCAATAAGAACTGAAAAGGTGGAAGTTACTACTGATGCCATGGAAATTCAAAAGATCATGAATACCTACTTTGAAAACCTCTACTCACATAGAGTGGAAAACACAGAGGAAATGGGCAGATTCCTAGAAACATATAAACTACCAAAGCTCAACCAAGAAGATATAGCAATTTTGCATAACCCAATATCAGCTATTGAAATTGAAAACACAATTAAAAACTTACCAGCAAAGAAAAGCCCAGGTCCTGATGGATTCATGGCTGAATTTTACAAGAAATTTAGAGATGATTTGATGCCAATACTCCTTAAACTCTTCAATGAAATTGGAAAAGAAGCAGTCCTCCCTAAACCATTCCTGGAGGCAAGGTATTACTCTGATACCAAAACCAGAGAAAAACCCAACCAAAAAGGAGAACTATAGGCCAATCTCACTAATGAACACTGATGCAAAGATTCTCAATAAAATACTGGCAGCAAATCATCAAAAAGATTACACATCACAACCAAATGGGATTCATTCCAGGAATGCAAGGATGTCTTAACATATGCAAATCAATAAAAATAATACACCACATCAACAGAGTCAAAAATAAAAACCACACGGTCATCTCAATAGATAAGAAAAAGCTTTTGATAAAGTCCAACACATGTTCATGATAAAAACCCTTCAGGAACTCGGAATACATGGTGTCTACCTCAATCTCATAAGGGCCATCTGTGACAAGTCAACAGCCAATATTATATACTAAATGGACAAAAACTGAAAGCTGTCACTCTAAAATCAGGAACAAGACAAGGATGTCCACTATCACCACTCCTATTCAATATAGTTCTGGAAACACTAGCCAGGGCAATTAGACAAGAGAGAGAAATAAAAAGAATAAAGATGGGAAAGGAAGAAGTTAAGCTATCATTATTTGCAGATGACATGATACTCTATGTAGAAGACCAAAAAAACCTCATTAAAAGACTACTAGAGGTAATAAACAAATTCAGCAGTGTAGCTGGATACAAAGTCAATGCTCAAAAATCAAAAGCATTCCTGTACACAAACAAAAAACTCACAGAGAGAGAAATTATGGAAATATCATCTTTTATAATAGCATCTAAAAAATGAAATATTTAGAAATCAACCTAATTAAGAACATAAAAGAACTATATGCTGAAAATTATGCTATGTTTAAAAAGGAGATTGAAGAGGATATTAGAAAATGGAAGGATATTTCTTGCTCTTGGCTAGGAAGAGCCAACATTGTGAAAATGGCAATACTCCAAAAACTGCTATACAGGTTTAATGCAATCCCAATCAAAATACCATTGACATATCTCACAGATCTATAGAAAATAGTCCTAAAATTCATTTGGAAACAGAAGAAACCTAAAATAGCAAAGGCAATCCTGGGCAACAAAGGCAAGGCAGGAGGCATCTCAATTTCTGACTTGATTACAAAGCCACAGTGATAAAATCAGCATGATACTGGCAAAGAAATAGACCTGAGGATCAATGGAACAGATTAGAAGATGCAAACACAACTACAAAGACAATCAGCCATCTGATATTTGACAAAGGGCCTAAACATGTTCACTGAAAGGATAGCCTCTTTAATAAATGGTGATGGAAAAATTGGCTGTCCACATGCTGAAGACTGAAACTAGACCCATGCATATCACCATGCACAAAACTAAAGTCTAAATGGATCAAAGATCTAAATATTAAAACAGAAACACTAAATGTACTGGAAGACAAGGTAGGTAGAACTCTTGGAGACATAGTGGTAGGCAGAGAATTCATGAACAAAACACAAAGTGCATGGGAAACACTTCGAAGAATCAACAACTGGGATCTAGTATTATTGAAAAGTTTCTGCACTTCAAAAGAAATCACCAGCAGAGTAAAAAGAAAACCCATAAAATGGTAAAGAATTATAGACAGCAACCCCTCAAAGACTTATATCAAGAACATATAAAGAATAGAAAAACATCAAGCCTCCGAAATTCAAAGACCCTCTTCAAAAATGGGCATCTGAGGTGAACACATTTCTCAGATGAAGATATACAAATGCATTTTCATTGAATTGTAGATACTGCTTTACTTCTTCTTTAATTTTATCTGTAGCCCACTGGTTGTTCAGAAGGTTGTTATTTAATTTCCATGTATTTATGCAGGTTTTGCAATTTCTTTTGCCATTAATTTCCAATTTCAGTGCACTATGGTCAGATGTCATGCATGGGATAATTTCAATACCTTTGCATTTACTTAAGAATGCTTTATGGGATAATATATGGTCTATTTTATGGGCATCTGAAATGTAAACACACATTTCTCAGATGAAGATATACAAATGGCAAATAAATACCCAAAGAAATGTTCACCATCACTGGTAATTTGAGAAACGCAAATTAAAACAGCATTGAGATTTCATCTCACACAGAAAGAATAGCTGCCATTAAGAAATCAACTGTTAACCAACATTGGTGAGGCTGTGGGGGAAAAGGAACAGTGCTCCACTGTTGGTGGGAGTGTGGACTGGTGCAACCACTATGGAAATCAGTATGGAAAATTCTCAGAAGACTAGGATTGGAAGTTCCATTCAATCCAGCTATTCCCCTCCTGGGTATTTTCCCAGAAAAACTGAAATGTCATATCAGTGATATATGTGCATCCATGTTCATAGCAGCACAATTTGTGATAGCTAAATCTTGGAAACAACCAAAATGCCCATCAACCACAGAGTGGATGAAAAAGATGTGGTATTTTTATATAATGGAATATTACTCAACTATAAAAGGGTGATCTTGAGGCCTTCATAGGTAAATGGAGGCAACTTGAGACTATCCTCATAAGTCAAATAAATAAGAGTCACATTTATAAATACCACATTGTGTATCTAGTGTAAAAAGAAATAAGAACTGTGGGAGTAATAAAACCCAAAATGTGTAATTGCTACTGTCAAAAAGAGAGGAAGAGAAACTGCTCTAAAGGATATAACTGTGTGTATGTTTAAGTGTGTAGGATTGATAACCATATTACTAAGTTTTTGTTGGACCGTTGAACAGAACTGTTTGCAGTCCGTTTCAATGTCCACTTTGTATGCTTTAATTTTGTAACTGGAACAACTATTTCTAAGAAGACAATATGTAATTTATCAACTAGTGAGTTCTTACTGTTTTTTTTTAATTCTATATTATTTCTATCCTTTAAAAAAAACAGACACTAGCAAGGTCATGGAGAAAAAAAGAGCACAATGTATAAATTTAAAGACCAAAATAAAAGACAGGCAATAGACAATGAGAAACAGGGAAATAAACATTTTGCAGAAGGATAGGGGATCAAGGAATGAATGGAGGTGGGAGGAGGGTAAGGCAAGGGGTGGAAAAAGGACTTAGACACAATATGCATATTTACCAGTGCTCCACAGTGAATGTGTTCATTATATATTGCAAACTTACACTAATAAAAGTGGATGAAAAAACAAAAGAGAAGAAAACAAAAGATGTTCTCATCCAGGAAAAGCATTAGGAAAAAGTTTATGGAAACATGAACACAGTGTGCTTTTACGATGCTAAAAGCATCCTGATCATAAGATCTCAGAGAAGGCATCACTGGAGAGCTAGAATGCAGTCTAGATCAATGCCAGGCAAACAAAGTTCATTGGCCAAATCCACTCTGCCTCAGCTTGTTTTGCATGGGCACTGAGCTCAGAATGCATTTTATAGGATTATTTATAGGATTTTAAATCTACAAAATACTATTTCACATGACATGTGAAAATAATGTAAAATTCCAGTTTTAGTGCCCATAGAGAAACTTCAGTAGAAACACAACCAAACATATTGGCTATGGCTGCTTTAGTTACAAAGCACAGGTAAGTAGTAACCATACATGGCAGTTAATCTTGATTGCCAACCTGAGTGGATTAAGAGACTCTTGCAGAGGGAATTGGATTTCAAGGGCACTAACTTCATCACTGAACACACTGAGGAGTTCTTAGCTGAATATGCTATTAGGAGGTACAGCCTATTCAGAGAAAGAGGTCATGGGGTTGCACCTATATCTGGCAGTTTAGTGCTACTCCTGCGTATCTTTCATGTTATGCGTGACACCTTTTATGCCACCTGGCAAGTGCTGTTTTGCTCCTCCCCTGGCCTTTAGAACAGGTATGACAGTGCCTTCCAAGGGCTTTACACTGTTGTCAGCATGTCCTCAGCAATACTAAAACTGCTCTTGAGTGAGTAAGGAGTTTTTTTATGGGCACTGAGCTCAGAATGCATTTTACAACAGTTTTGTTATTTTTTAACTGGTTGGTCACTCATAAATATTTTGCCCCTGTTAGAGCACAAAAAAGGTATAAAGGCCAGACTTGCCAGACTTCTAACTTGGCTAACTAAAGGAGTCACAAGAGATCTTACTATAGCAACTAAGAGCTCAGCTTGGAAAATTCCATCAGCACTTCCACGTCAAAAGCTCTAAAGACTTGCCCCTTAAGTGAAGAGTCGACTAAAGTCCTCAAACTAGAAAAGAAGGGAAGCATGGGTATGAAAAAGGGAGCAGGCAGCCAGGACCCTGTCCAGGACTCTCAGGAGAACTGAGGAAGGTTGTTCAAGCAGCCCTTTACTATATCCCTGCCTGGGCCCAGAGCACTAAAGAGAGGCCTCACTTGGTCTCTGGGGTATGGTGAAAATTCTTACAAAATGTTCTGATTTAGGATTAACTGGTTCAGAAGAGAGAGGTCCCCTAAAGGAATGCCATGTGGTTCTAACAATCAACCACAGAGGACTTTCTGTTTTTCTTACCCTTGCCGGACCAAATCATATGTGATGGTGGTAAAATCACTGGGATCTGGAGAAGCCACACGGGTATCCATGAAGAGCCACACATTGGGGTTGGGGCTATGCAGGGTGGCCTGAAGGAACACCTCTTTCCTCTGGCTGTCATAGTATGCCATGTGTCCACCATGCTGGGATGCAGGTAACCGATGAAGTAGCTGGCACATCATAGCTGGCACATTCTGTCTGGGTGTCCTCAGCCTCATGAACGACTTCAAGGGCAGATGAACTGTCCACTCTGCAGGTGAGCTTCACCTGGGGTACCTTGTGCTGCACAATGACTCGGCCAGGGTGGCCCCGTATATGGCCTCTGATGGAGTTGGAGTAGCTGAGGGAGCCCAGATGTTTCTGCGAGGATGAGAGGACAGTTGACAGCCAGTCCTCCTGGTTCCCAAACAAGCTAGAGAAGAGACTTCACCTTTCTATTGCAGCCCAGCACCAGCTTGTCCATATTCTGAGAGGCAGAGCCAGACCTCTGCGGTGCTTAATGTCATGAAAGGATGACATAATGTGTGAGGAGCATTTCCCAAATTGATAGGGTCCTTCCTGCCTAGGTTAGGTGGTGAGGCCACCTGAAGCTCTGTCTCCTGCCTCTCTCCATGTATCCCATTGTTCCAAGGCTGAGGAGAAGCTGGGGACTTTTAGGCAGGGCCACTACCTCTCCCTGCTTGCTTTCTGTGCCTTATGTGGACACTCAGAGGCTCACTTTACCCAGAGGTCTTTGCTCAAGGGAGTTTCAGCTTTCAAGACTCAGATCCTGTGACTTTCTGACTCACAACTCTCCAAGGACTGCCCGTCTGTCAGAATAGACCAGTCTTTTCCCACCTTTTCCCTGTCAAGGCCCTCAGAAAGAGCTTTGTAGATACTTCCTTCTTATTCCATCTGTCATCTCTCTCAACCCAAGTATGAAATTTTAATTCAACAAATTGTTTGTTTATTATATATACACTTATACTTTATGCATAAAGAAATATTTTATTGTTTTGGCCCTTAGGAATGAGTATACATTCCCCCACGAGGGCTATATTGCCCTCTTTGAGAATGCACAGTTTAGAATAAAAGCCAAACTCCAAGGCCATTTGACCCACCTGATTCCAATCTGATGCTGGACTTGCTGCCCCAGTCTCTTCTTCAAACCCTCCAGCTTTCTGCTGCCCCTGGAACCTGCACTAGCCAGGGCCCTGCATGACATGCTCCTTCTGTCCCTTTCCTAGGTTCTTCAACTCATCATTCAGTTGTGGTTCCTTTAGCTTCCTTTACACCCTCTAAAACCCTCTGTTTTACTGTCATCTTTATCCTCTTCACCATAAAAAGGACTCTCCTTTGTATGCTGGTCCAGTACCTGTCTCCCTTTGATTGAATGTAAGAGCCATGGGTCAGGGATCCGTATTCTCAGCACCTCGGAGGTTGTTCACTTACTGACTCTGAAAGCAGACTCAAGACCTTTCCATGACAGTGTTTCCTTAGGGTGGCCTGGGACTAGATTTCACTCCACATGATTGCTGACTCTGCTACATTGTCTGGCTCCAGCGCATAGGCCCTTCTGAGGGAGCTGGGCCAGACAGGCCACAAAGGACATTTACAGGGCCCTCCTTGTAGCTTCTGGGAGCCACTATTCTCCCAGACACTGGGGCTTCCAGTATGTCTCCTGGGGTGCAAACTTCTGAGGTAAAGAGTATTCTGAGGTAAAGAGAATTTTCAGAGCAAAAAAGGTAAGAACGATCAAGATGCACATACAAGTAGCAGATAAAATGTGAAGTATGGTGTTAGATTATATGGCATTATGCACAGTTTGACTGTAACTTGCAAAAGTGAGATTTTTAGGATGTGTCTAAACAGGGATGCAAAAGAACAAGAACAGTATGAGGAGTTTTGATTTGGAAAATCTTTCATTGTTAAATATACCAAGCCAAAAGATATATCTTTATACTTTTCCTGTCTTTGGTAAACTCGTTCCTTTTTTGCTATTGTTTTGTGAAATAAGCATGCATTCAAGGAAAACTGAATAGACATTAAATAGACTCATTATTCAAAAAATATATATGGTCTATATTGGAGAATGTCCCATGCACAGCTGAGAAGAACGTGTATTCTGGGGTGGAACACTGTAAACATCCACTAAGTCCATTTGCTCACAGGTATGATTTAGTTCTATTATTTCTTTGCTGACTTTTTGTCTAGTTGATCTATCTCTTTGTGACCATGGGCTGTTAAGGTCCCCTGTTATAATTGTGTTCTCGTATATTTGGTTTTTCATGTCTATTAGTATTTGTCTTATATAGTTGGGTGCTCCTGTATTTGGTGGATATATATTTATAATTGTTAGTTCTTCCTCTTGAATTTTTCCACTAATGAGTATATAGTGACCTTCTTTATCTCTCTTAATCATTTTAGGTTTGACGTTCACATTGTCTGCAAACAGAATAGTTACCCCTGCTTTTTTCTGGGTTCCTGTTGCATGGAATCTTGTTTTCCATCCTTTGACTTTTAATCTTTGAGTTTCCTTTTGGGTCAGATGTGTTTCCTGTATACAGCATACATGGATCATGTTTCTTGATCCGTTCTGTCAGCCTATTTCTTTTGATAGGTGAGTTGAGGCCATTTATATTTATGAATATAACTGATATGTACTGGCTCGACTTTGCCAGGTCATGTTCCAGTTGTTTGCTTTCTGCTTTTTCCCCTTGTTTAATTGCTCGTCCTACCTGGTTATTTCTTTCTGTTGTTGTTCTGAGGATTGTGGGCATTTTTATCTCTATCTAGTATGTCTTTCAATACTCTTTTTAGAGTTTTTAAAATTGGTTTGGCGGACATGAATTCCTTCAGTTGTTCTTTGTCATGGAAGTATCTTGTTTCTACATTAAACTTGAGTGGAAGTTTTACTGGGTACATCAGTCTGGGTTGAAAGTTGTTTTCTTTCAGGGCTTGAAATACCTTACTCCAAGCTCATCTTGACTTGAGTGTTGTACTGAAAAGTCTGTCATGATTCTAATGGGCTTTCCTTGATAGGTGAGTTGTGTCTTTCCTCTAACAGCTTTTAGCATTCTGTTTTTATGCTGCATGTCTGGGATCTTAATTATTATATGTCTGGGGGTAGATTTAAGTTGGTTGTGATTGTTTGGTGTTCTATATGCCTCACTTATCTGCATATCAGGTTTTTCCCCATATTTGGGGAATTTTATGCTATTACTTCTGTGAATATTTTAGTTCTGTCATTTGCATTGACTCCTGCATCTTCACTGATGCCTATTAGTCTTGTATTGTTTCTCTTGTCATCATCTTGAAGCTCCTGGATTGTCATTTCATGCTGCTCTGTTATTTTTAAAAGTTCTATCCTTTCATGATCCCTAATTGCGATCCTGTTCTCAAGGTCCAAAATTCTATGCTAGGCTTCATTTAAACAGTTTTGTCAGATTTCAGCAGAATTTTTTGTTTCTTGGATGTCTCTTTGAGTTTGTTTCACGAATTCTGCTTGTTTTCTATATTGTTCATTCAAAGTTTCAATCAGATTCCCATGCTCCTATACTTTTTATTCTTCTTTATCTATTTCTTCTTTAGCTGTGCTGAGCAATTCCTTTACTAAGGTTGTTATTTCTGTTTTTACATGAGAGATTACTTCTAATTTGATTTCCTCTATAGCCTCATGGAGTTTTCTTTTTTTATTTCACTTGCTATCTTTTTTTTTTAATTTTATTTAAAGAGAAAAAAAGCAATACAGAAAAAAGGGTAGAAACAATACAAAACCTCAAAAAAAACCATAAATCACTATTTGACAAACCACATACTCCCCGAAATAGCTGTTCATGTTACAAAATTAAGGCAAACAAAGTGAACACACAGTGATGCTGCAAACAGAAAAAACAGGATAGAATAAAGCCAGTTGAGACAGTATAGTGAAATTGGCACAGAACATCACAGCAGGTCACCAGGACAACAGTAATAGGCAACATTGTATATCTCGTTGTCTTCACAATAGTTGTTCTTCTACTAGGTAGAGCAAAATCAAAGAAATACACAACATTATAGAACACTTCAACACAGTATTGAATAGAGCAACACCATTAATCAGGACAAAGAAAAACGGTGATAAAAATATCTGCCTTTAGAGATAGTAGAAGGAAACTCCCCCCACTTGTTGTACCACATATGGTCACCTCCCAAGAGATACCAAGATCCCTGGATCCCGATTGTTGGGGGGGTATGTTTGATTCTAAGCCCGCGACACGGTAGGCAGCAGGCTGGTTACTGGTTGGCTTGGTGCCCTAAGTTCCAACGTGGTGCGGATCTCAGGAAACGCTCTTGCTTCTTGTTTCCCCGCCCTGGGGTGGCCGCAGCTCCCCACACCACAGTCACTTTCCAGGGCAGCAGGCTGCTTACTGGTTGGCTCAGCGCCCTAAGTTCCAGCATGGCGCGGATCTCAGGAGACACTCTTGCTTCTGGTTTCCCCGCCCTGGGGTGGCCGCGGATTTCACTTGCTATCTTTTCAGAGATTTCCAGTGTGTTACTTTTTTTTAATTTTTTTAATTTTATTTTAAAAGGGAGTAAAATTAAACACAATAAAACAGAACAGAATGGGACATAAGAAAGCATAAATTTCAAAGCAAGACAACCAGAGATCTTCACTATCTGTCATATTGTCTCTTGTTTTCTTCCAAATGGTTGTCCTTATCTTTGCATATGGAGAGCTCATACTAAATAACATAGTCAATCTTTTCACAAGATGTGTAGTTCACTGACTCCCACTTGCTAGGTGGGGGGGTGGATACGGGATGGGGGACAGGATGACATGAGATGTCTGATTCTCAGCCCACATGCAGGCAGGATCACAGTCGCCCCCCAGAGATGGGAAGAGTTCCTTGTTCTCCTGGCACCCCAAGCAAACCATACAGTGCCAGTCCCAATGCACCAGGGTCTCTCTCCTTCGGGCTGCCAAATGTCTGCCACACTCTCAGCCGCCCCCGGTGGGGAGAGTTCTTTGTTCTCCTGGCACCCTGAGTCAACTGCATGGTGCAGGTCCCGAGGCACCAGGGTCTCTCCCCTGCAAGCCCCCTAAAGTCCACCATACTCACCTGCTATTTCTTTCTGATGAATTGACCATTCCATTTCCAAAGTTCTGAAATGGTCAACAGACCACAGAAAAAATTCTCTTTAGGCTCCTGTTTGAAACCAGCAGCTACAGTGATCTGCTGGCCTTGCTTCAGGGCCATTCCAGTGTGTTACTTTTGAAGTCCTCTATTTCAATGTCTCCTGTACTTGCTCCTGGTAGACTAGATGTTTGAGATTGCGTTTTGCTTTTACGTTTTGCCATTTTCCCCTTTCAGGTTAATATTTGGTCTTTCAATCCCATTAGTGTCAACTGTTGATGGTGTGTTTCTTGGGGTCCTACTGTAATGTTGCTGTTTGTCCAATTGCTGGGTCCCACAATGAAGAGGTGGACCAGTCATCTGAATTCCCCCTGCAGAGCCTGTTGGGTGAGTCCTATGTTTTTCCTAGGCTGACAAGCCTAGGAGTACTGATGGAAATCAATGCTTAGTTCCAGCTGTTATTATGTCTTCAAATTGTTCAGAGTCACCAGATCTCCGTGTTTATAGTGTCTGTCTCAGTGGGGACCCTACTGTGTCTCTGGGTGTCCCACAGACCCCTTTAATTTTCTCCAGGTTGGGGGAGGCCTTATTGGCACCCTCCTCAATCTGTCTGATATTCTCTGTGTGGAGGAAGGACTTGCCCACCCACTTGCCAAGTTTGCCTATGGCCTACTTCTGGAGGGGGCTTTGCAATTGCTCCTGTTTACCTACTGAAGGTGACAAACTCTATTCCTATTTTAGGGGCAAACTCACCTCACTGATGGAAGCCTGCTGAGTTCTTCTTACTGAGTCTCCCCTCGATACTTCGTGGTTAATCTGGGGAGGTATGCAAGCCAAAGATCAACAGCAATACTAGGTCCAGGAGGTGAGAAGGTCCCCGATGGCAGTGGTGGGACTGCAAGGCTGTGCAACACGGGCTGGAGTTCCTAGGTCCTGAGGTGGGTGGCTAGGACTGTGGGGACACGGGAGGGGCCTGGTACTGGCCTGGCCCACCCATGCCACTGGCAGGAATTCGTGCATCCTGCGAGGTGGTATGCCCAGACATTGGGGGTCACGAGAAGAATCTGGGTCTAGTCTGGTCCCGCATGCACCACTGGCTGCAGTTCCCGGGTCCTGAGAGGTCATCTGCTGGAACGGTGGGAGTCTCGGGAGGGGTCCAGGTCTAGCTCTTTTATATTTCTGAATGAGTGATTTCCTCCCAGGCCTGCAATTTTGGAGTCCAGCAAGTTACCATTTCCTCCACCCAGATTTACGGCCTGTGGGATTTTGAGGTGCCCCTACTGTTCCAGGGACCTTCTAGCCACATACCCGAGACAGTGGTAACTGTTCAAGGTAGAGTGTGTTCTTGCTTCTGTTGGTAAATCAGCAAAATAACCAGATCCCTGGTCTCTTCATTGGATATAGGCCACATGTAAGTGTTCAAGCAGATCACTGGCATTAATTCTATTACTTTGAGATTCAGCCACCTCAAAAAACCACACAAGGTAGACAAGACTTCTCCCCATGGGTGGTAGGGGCAAACAGCTGACTGTTTCCCTCCCGGCTTGAGCCCAGTCCTCTAAGGAGTTCTGTGTCCAGCATTCACACCCTGTCTGTCTCTTGTGGCTCTCACCCAGTCACTGTGGTAGGGTAACACTGTAAACCCTTCAGAATGCAGTTGTTCTATAGTTATTCTATGATTAGGTATTAAATAATTCACAACCCTTCCCAAAATGGCTTCTGATTACTCATTCTCAAATTGTCAGGCCCTGGATTTCTTCTCTAAATCTAGGATGCTGTATGGAAGAGTCACTTTTGGAGTGTTAGCTCATACTGTTTTTTGTTTTCTTTTGTTTTGTTTGTAATTTATAATACCTATGGGCTTTTCTTGGGGCCAGCTCTGCTGGCTCAGTCAGCTGTTTGCCCCTGAAGCTGCTAAACCTTTGACCTTACTTCTCCCCTGGGATGTTGGCCTCATTCGGGCTCAGACTGCTAAGCAGGTCAGCCAACAGCTCTTTTCCACAGCAGGGTCTCAGTTGCCTGGTCAATCCAGGGGAGTCACATTAGCCAGGAATGAACACAGTTGTAGAACCTTCTGGGCCCAGGAGAGTCTTTAAAAACGCTTCCATTCCTGATATCATTGATCAGCAGTCAATGGCAGAGAGGAATGTGGTGTATCTTGTTCTGTCTGGAGTCAGATCCAGGTGGCCAAGTGTCTAAGGAATGTGCACCATGCCTAATCTTAAAATGTCACTGTGCTCGCAGGGATCACTCTGTCTCACCCCTAAAAAAAAATGTTAGCTTCATTAGACACTGATGTCTTCATTTTGTTACTTAACTGGCAAGGCACCCTATTTTGGCCCTCCCCTTTTGTCAATCAGACCTACGAAAGGCTAACTACTTGCCTAATGCTATCGCTTTTTACTGTGTTTTGAGGCATTCTGTTTTGCCTCCATGTCATTCTTTTTGTTCAAAACTGCTGACTGTTGGTCTTTTACATATGAATTTTTGGTTACTTTTCATTTTTTATGTATGTTGGCATTTTACTGGAAAGTGTATTGATGCTACACTCTTCTCTGTAATATGAACTTTTTAACAATGTCTACTCCTCCAGCCCACGAACACGAGAAGTGTTTTGTTTTGTTCTGTTTTGTTTAGTCTTATTGAGACAGGGTTTCATTATGCAGGTCAGATTGGACTTGAACTCAGTTTGTAGCTCACGCTGACCTAAAACTTGCAGTGATCCTCCTGCCTCAGCCTTCCAAGTGCTAGAATTACAGGCATGCACCACCATGCCCGGCTTTGTTCTATTTCTTGCTGTTTTTTTTTAAACCTCTTTCATCAGTGTTTTATGTTACTGCAGAAACCATTCACTTTCTCTGCTAAATATATTGCTAGGTAATTGTGTAGCCAAATTAAATGAGCCCTTTAGGTGCTGAGAGCCTGGAGCTGAGCTCACGTCTAGTTTCTGTGACTTCTTCTTACGGAGGGCTGCAAAGGATCCTCAGAACCCCTGAAGCATCGCAATGGAGACAGTGACCTTTGAGGATGTAGCCGTGAACTTCACCCCAGAAGAGTGGGATTTGATGACTCCATTTGAAAAGAAGCTCTACAGAAGTGTGATGTGGGAAACATATATGAATATTACTGCAACAGGAAGAATATGGCATAATCTGCAAACTAAAGAAGAGGACAAAAATGGTTCAAGAAATCCTAGATACGATGAAGCCAATTATTTGAGAATTGAAGAGCAGCAATATAAATGTAGTGAAGATGTAGAGACCTGCAGTGATTTCCAATCCTTTCATATGCATGAAATGAGGATGACTGGAGAGAGGCACTGTCAATATGGGCAATGTGGAAAGGAGAGCTCTGATCTTAGAGAACAAACTCACCCTGGACAGAAAACCTTTGTAGGTAAGAAAAGTGTGAAAGCCTACACAGCACCTAACAGTGTGAAAACCCATGAAAGAAATCACAGTTTGGGGAACTCACATGCACAAAAACACTATGAGAATAGTTCTGTTTCTTCATGCCATATTGAAAAAGATGTTACAAAATATGGTGGAGAGAAACATGAGAATTGTGCAAAGGCATTCTCTCACAGTAATTCCTTTAAAAAACATAAATATATTCACACTGGAAAGCAACCATATGAATGCAAACGATGTGGGAAAGCATTCAGTACACACAGAGGCTGTCAGAGACATAAAAGGATTCACACTGGAGAGAAACCCTATGTATGCAACAAATGGGGGAAAGCATTCATGAGAGACGCGGGGTGTAAAATACATGACAGAATTCACACTGGAGAGAAACCATTTGTATGTAAGCAATGTGGGAAATCTTTCAATCAAAATAGTAACCTTATTAAACACAAAAAAATTCGCACTGGGGAGAATCCCTGTGTATGCAACAAATGTGGGAAAGCATTCAGTACAGCCTTTCATTGTAAAAGACATTATAGAATTCACACTGGAGAGAAACCATATGTATGTAAGCAATGTGGGAAATCTTTCAGTCAAAATAGTAACCTTATTACACATGAAAGAGTCCATACTGGGGAGAAACCCTATGTATGCAACAAATGTAGGAAAGCATTCAGTACACCCTCTGGTTATAAATTGCATGATAGAAGTCACCCTGGGGAGAAACCATATATATGCAACCAATGTGGGAAAGCATTCACAACAACCACTCATTGTAAAGCACATGGTAGAATTCACACTGGGGAGAAACCATATATGTATGTAAGCAATGTGGGAAATCTTTCAGTCAAAATAGTAACCTTATTAAACATGAAAGAATTCACACTGGGGAGAAACCCTATGCATGCAACAAATGTGGGAAGGCATTCAGTACAGCCTCTCATTGTAAAGCACATTATAGCATTCACACTGGAGAAACTGTATGTATGTAGGCAATGTGGAAAATATTTCAGTCAAAATGGTAATCTTATTATACATGAAAGAACTCACACTGAGTAGAACCTCTTTGGATACAAACAATGTGGCAAAGCATTCAGTATGCAGAAGTGCTGCAAATAAACTCTTATCTATATAAGAAATTTTGGATGTCTTTCAGCTATAGTCCTAGCTGTTGTGTATATGAAAGTATTCACTCTGTAGAAATAATCTTCTGGCTGATGTCATCTTGTGTCCTGAGCCTCTGTATGCAAAGTGGGAAAGCATTCAGTATTCATGGTTATTGTCAAGCATGTGAAAATAACCATAGTTAAGTGAAATTATACATTTGTGACTATTTTGAAAATACTATGAAAATTACTCATGGATATGAATCCTGTAAAAATAATATAAAATTATTGCTGTCAATATATGTTCATAGATATGTTTGCAAAGCTCCCTGAAACAGAGTTATCCTAAAATGTTTTCATTTCTTTTTTCATAAATGACATACAAATATGTGATCTTTTTGTCTGCAGGCTTAACTAAAATATAACAGTTCTTGAAACAAAAAAAATGAGCCCTTTAGTGCTTCCTTTCTTGGAAAATTCATTAACAGAGTACAAACATGCTGATTTTTGTGTCTTGATAGTTATTTCCTGCCACCTTACTGAATTTGTTTATCAGTTCTAACAATTTAGCTCAAATCATTGACTTTGCATTATAGAACATTGGCTCATCTGAAGACACAGATACTAGGAAATTTTTCTCTGCTACCTGAACGTTCTTTATTTCTTCTTGCCCTATTGCCCTGATTCAATTTCTCATGCTGTATTGAGTATGAGTTGTGAACGTTGATATCTTTCACCTCTTCCTGAACAAACAGGAAATGGTTACTATGTGTGTGCAGCACACCATGTTTACATTTCTTACATGGAGCTGATGTATGTTCAAAGCCTATCTCAAGTCCTGCTTTTATTCTCTATTCCTCCCCCTCTCTCCCTCCCTCTCTTGATCATCTTCCCCTTTGGGAAAGATCTGCCCCTATCTCCCTACTTCCTATTATCTTTTATTTTGATAATTTTACTTTGGGTTTCTCATATAAGAGAAATCATGAAATATTGAAGCTAGCA
>PVJX010023556.1:0-29115 GCA_004027295.1 Dolichotis patagonum | reverse complement strand
AAAAAAAAAAAAAAAAAAAAAAAAAAAAAAAAATTTAAATTATGCAACAGAAAAATGATGGGGTGGATTTCCTGGAGTGTTTCCTTCATGTGTAAATCTCCTTCTTGTGTGTTTTAATCATTTTGATATAGTTTAGAAAAAGTATCTTTTAACCACAAATCTAAAGCAAATAACTAAGCTAAGAGTAGAATTAGGGAATTACCTCATCATAAAGTTATAAGTTAAATAAAATTTATTTCACTCTCTCTCTTTATGTGTGTGTGTGTGTGTGTGTGTGTGTGTGTATATATATTTGTAGTACTGGAGATTGAAGGTAGGAAATGCTAAGCCACATCCTCAACCTTTTTATAAGTTTAGTTTGGGGTAATATCTCATTAAGTTGTTCAGGTGGTCCTGCTGGCTTTGCCTCTGGAGTAACTGGAAATACCAGATGCCCTACCAGGCCTGGGTACGGCATTCTTCTTCTTCTCCTTCTCCTTCTCCTTCTCCTTCTCTTCCTCCTCCTCCTCTTTTTCCTTTGTTTCTAAAATGTGGTTTGAACTCATGGCCTTTGCATTGAGCTACATTCCCAGCCCTTTTTGGTACTGGGACACTGTCTCTCTAAATTACTAAATAGCCCAGACTGGGCTTGAAATTTATACAGATCCCCTGCCTCAGCCTCCAGAATGCTGGGATTACAGTTGTGCACCACCACATCTAGCCTAACAGTCAGATCCTTTTTTTTTTAAAATATCATTTCCTTTTTTCTCTCATTTTGTAGATCTGCATTGTTCAGACTTTATTTCCAATGAGTTGTTTGTATATGTTTTTGTTTTAGAGAAAAGGTCTTACCCTGTATTACAGGCTGGCCTTGAATCTACTGACCTTGAGCTCATAATCCTGCCTCAGTCTCCTGAGCATTGGGTTTACAAGAATATGCCACCACCTCTGATTTCCTATTTAAGATGTTTTGTTAATCATAGAACAGTTGAGAAACCAGGATCAAGTATATCTGTATACCTTCCACCTACATTCAATAATTATTAATTATTAACATTTTGCCCCTTATGCTTTATCTCTTTAGATATAAATATAAAAATATACAGACACACCTGCACAAAGCCTGAGCAGTCCTAATGTGAAATCCAAAATCAAACTTTTTGAATAGCAACATGATGCCATACATGGAAAACTCCACACCTGACCGATTGTGACAAGATGTGTCAAAGTGTAGGTGTGAGGGCCTGGCATGCAGTTCATAGCAGAACACTTGTTCAGTCCCCAGGACCATCAAAACAAAACAACAGACAAAGTAAAATGAATTTTGTGTTTAGACTTCTGTCTTATCCTCAATATATATATAACTGTTCTAAAGTCTGTAAAAGTAGAAAATCCAAAACATTTCTGATCCCAAGCACTTTAAAAGGGTAAGGCTTTAGTGTGTACATATATATACATTCAGTTAGGCATATATAACGTTCCAGGCACTGACAGGACACACCTACAACAGAAGTCTCACAAGATTCTGTCACGTCTCTGGCTGTGGTGTTGCATACACGTAATCCCAGCAATGGGAGGCTGAGTCAGGAGAACTGAAAGTTTGAGGTCAGCCTGAGCTACATAGTGAGATGCTTCCCCCATACCATCTTGTGACATTGTAGATGTCTTCATTTATGTGTATACCTTGTGATGCTCAAAAGATGAAACTGCCCAATGACATATTTCTCACAACGGAACTCTGCTATTATGTGACTTACAACCCTAAGTAGACCCACATACATACACACACACAATTGTTTCTAAACTATTTGAAAGCAAGTTACAGATACCATGAAACTTCTCCACGAGCTACTTCTCCATGAATTTCCTACGAATAAGGACATTCTCCTATAATATATTATCACTTTAAGAAAGTTAATGAGGGCCAGGGATTTAGCTTAGCAGCACAAGCACCGGCCTGGCAAGTGCAATCCCTTCATGAGCTCGATCCCTGGTACCAAAAAAAAAAAAAAGTTATTGATAACTCCATAATACCATCCAATAACCATCATATTTAAAATTTCCAAATCTTTCAAAATATTTTCTACAGTAGGTCAGGAGTGGTGAGGAGACAGTTGGAGAAGACTGATCAGTCAGTGAAGAGGCAATTGAAAGACTGCAAAGAGCAAAAGTATCATTAGTAGAGGCTGGAAAAACAATGAAGAAATTGCTGGAGATCAGGAAAGGAGAATCCAAAGTATGTAATACCAGCCTGTAACAAGTGATTTATCCAGCAATGATTTATCTGTTAAGGTCCAGGCATTGTGTTGGAGTCTGAAAAATACGTAAGTATTGTAAGGTGACAATTTTACCAGGTAGAAATTATCAGAATAATTTTGTAAATATTGACAGCTGCTAGCAATTGAAGGTAGGGAGCTATTTCTCTATGTTAACCCCACTCTTCCTCACAGCCTTGATATTAGTGGTATCGCACTGAACCTACAGATCTATTTATGAAATTTCTAGGGAGAATGTTGACAATTTCAATTGGTTTCTTTTAGCAACAATATATGATAATGTATAACAAGAGAAGAGTGAGACTGAAAAAAAGGGATTGCTCGGATTTCAAGCAAAATATAGATGACAGGTAAGGACCTAGGATGGGAAGGAGTGGAGGTCCACCTGGACAGCGCTCCTTGAATAAAGAGCCATTACCTCCATTTTGGCTAATCCCAGCCCTATCTCCATGTAGTGATATGTACAAAGTTGGTTAAGCTGTTTCCCTTTCCCTTCGACTGGCTCTGAGCAATATAAATAGGGCTAGCTGAGGTGCTGATGCATAATCTTCCTGTCCCTCCACAGGGCAGGAAGGGCATGGGTGAGCCAGGCAGGATGAAGACCCATCACTCCATGGCTGTTAGCTTGGTTGGAGTCTCAGGATAAGAGGCTATGACTTCCCAGGGTAGAAAAAAAAAGTTTGCACATCAGAGCTGAAGCACTGCTGTCTACACATTAAATGCTACCTCAGTTGTGTTATGCAGATTACTCTTTCTGAGTTTTGCAGAGGTGTCTTCAGGACTCCTGCCTAGCCCAGCTCTCAGCACTCACTCATCTCCTGCCATTCTCTCTCTCTCTTTTTTTTTTTTTTGGTGGTACCGGGGATAGAACTCACCACCTTGCGCTTGCCAGGCAGGCACTTATGCCACTGAGCTAAATCCCCAGCCCATCTCCTGCCATTCTCACAGTCACTCATCCTCAAGCCACTCCCTGCTTCACGAATTCATAAAATCCAGGCTAGACCTGGGTGGAGGCCTTTGTTCCGATGAACCTTCATCGTGGCCGGACTCAGGACCCCTTGGCTGCCCATAATTATAAGTATGTGTTAGCAGCTTATTTTCTCTGGGGGCTGCACTGCAAGTGGTAGAGTGGAATTAACTTGCTAGTAACTTTTCCATGGAATTACAAATATAAATTTCAGTGAGCACAGGGAAGGAATCTCTATAGAAAGAGGAAGTGAAAAGGATCAAGATGCTGTATGTACATGTCCAGCTCCCCAACAAGAATGTATTTATTATGTATATTACAAACATACGCAAATTTTTTAAAGGGTGATGGGGAGGACCTAGCATCTATCACTAGCTTATGTGGGTCGCAGCCCATGTGAAATGGAAATCAAACATAGACTAGTTCAAAAGTAAAAATAAAATGAAAGAAACATAGCTGGCTGCCCTGTAGGCAGACAAGCCCCAGGAAAGAGACAGTGAAGCTGGCTACTCCCAGACAGAGCAGCCCCAGGAACACTCTAGTAAAGTTAGCTACTCCACCTCCAGCCCTGAACAGAAAAACTTTTCAGTTTTGTGGAGTCTCAGAGGAAGGCCGTTAAATTCCGTACTCTTTTTTTCTTTTCCAGGAAGGCAAAGGATCGCTGGAGAGAGTGGAGTTTTAGTTTTCTAGTTTAGTTATTGTCTGAGTTTGCACACAGTTCAAAATGTGCTAAGCGATGTGTTACACCCTCCCTCAGGGTAGAGCTCTTACTACGGAAATACTATTACAATGAAGGCATAATGAAATTTAGGGTCGAATTTCAGTCAGATCTGTGGCCATCTTTACTTGCATCTGACTCATCCCCTTGGCCACACATCCAACTTTCTTATCTCAGGCAAGACAGTGGTTTGCTCACTTAATTAACAGCCTGATTTACTTTCTCCCTGTTATCATCAAACGTTTCAACTGCTGTTTCAAAGTCCTGCCTAATTCCTCCCACTCCCAGCCCGTGTCATTTCCCAAAGGCAAAACAAAATAACAGCAAAAGAATTTAACCTGGGAAAAATTTAAATCCAGAGTTCTGCCAGGGAAACAGGATAACAGAAGAGTATCATCTTGAGCAGAAAGATTTTAGGACTTGTGACTTGTAGAACCTCAGAGGTACATAAAAGGGCTTCTTAGACTCCTAAGAGTATTGTCTAATGTGATCTAATTTAAGGGCTATCCTGGAAAAATTATCAATATTGCTTTTGTGAAAAAATTTATATAGAACTTTCAAAGTCGTTAAGACAACTGCCCTATGCAAAAACATTGTCATCTTGTATTGAGGGTCAGAGACTTTTAACATTAAAAGAAGCTAATGGGCCCTGAACTTTCTAAATAGTAAAGGCAGACTATGAGA
This sequence comes from Dolichotis patagonum, assembly GCA_004027295.1. Lineage (NCBI taxonomy): Eukaryota > Metazoa > Chordata > Mammalia > Rodentia > Caviidae > Dolichotis > Dolichotis patagonum. Next base: position 24,491 of record PVJX010023556.1, on the reverse strand, counting down.
ATAATTTATGCAAAAAGAAGGATAACAGGCATATGAAAAGATCTCACAGAAGAGGCCCAAGCCAAGAGTCAATGAAGCAATGAATCTGAAAAACTCCCAGAACTGGCACCAGTCTCTGGAGTTTGGGATATGGACCACATACACCGCTCAGATTTGAGATTCAGTCACATCAGCAGCTGCTACATGTCTTTCATTTCCTGCTTTGGGAACACAAGTTTCTGCAGCATTTACCCTATCTCCTTCTCACCACTGTATATTGGGTATGGCTGGAGGGATAGGAACAGGAATGAAGTAAGAAGGTGTTTTCTATGCTCAGTTCACCAGATCTAAATGAACTGAATCTGAGGATTTCATTTACATCTAGACCTAACACAGATGCCATGCGATGCTAGACCTGGAGTAAGCAAATAATGGGATGAGATTTGGGTGGGGAGATGAATGTATTTTCATTCATGTGAGGGGCAGGCAAATTGTTCTTGCCAGAGTGGAGACTACAATACATTATTCCTAAAGAGAGCTGACAGTGATTGCTCCAATTCCTGACTGTGTGTGCTACTCCACCACTCAAAAGATAGACTTCCAGGTATGCTGGCACTAATTCAAGACCAGCCTTGGCAAATAAGTGAGACTCTCTCTCAAAATTTGAAAAACAAAAAATCATTAAAGGGCTGGAGACATAGGTCAGGGGTAGCCCACTTGCCTAGCATGTACGAGGCCCTGGGTTCAATCCTTCAGTTGCATGAAACAAAAAATGCAAAAGTAGAATTAAACTCCCCTCTCTCAGAACCTGGACTGAATTTGTGACTTTTTTTGACTTAGGGACTGTCTTCAAACTGACATCCTACCAGAACACCCAAAGACAGGCATTAAGAAGTTTCTCCTTGAACAAGGAGCTCCTCCCCTCTCTGCTGGGCGGCTTAGAGTGTGGCAGACTTTCAGCGGCCAGAAGGAGAGAGACCCTGGCCCATGGGGACCTGCACCATGGGGTTGACTCAAGGTGTCAGGAGAACGAGGAACTCCTCCCCTCTGGGGGGGGGGGTGGCTGTGATCCTGCCTGCCTGCGGGCTGAGAATCAGACATCTCATGCGTCCTGTCCCCTGTCCTGTGTCCCCCCTCCCCCTCTCACCCATGCTTAGCAAGTGGGAGCCAGTGAACTACACATCTTGTGAAAAGATTGACTATGTTATTTAGTATGAGCTCCCCATATGCAAAGATATGGACAACCATTTGGAAGAAAACAAGAGACAATATGAGAGATAGTGAAGATCTCTGGTTGTCTAGCTTTGAAATTTATGCCTTCTTATGTCCCATTCTGTTCTGTTTTGTTGTGTTTAATTTTACCCCCTTTAAAATAAAATTTAAAAAAAGAAGTGTCTCCTTTGGAGGAAAAAAACTGCCACATAAATAAATTTGGGCTACAATACTGAATAGTTGGAAGACCAGAGGCTTCAGGGGAGAATTCTTGTCTCTCCTTCTCCTTGGCAAGATCTAAGATGTATAAGGGAAGTCATTTTGGATATTTCAGCTCCACTTAGCTCCCAGATGCCTGAATGATAACCCTACATGAAGCAGCTATGAATCATTATCCCTGAACCCTACTTAAAACTGCGGAACAAATAAGTGATTATTTTCAAAAGCCACTAAATTAATGGATTGGTTTATTATGCGAAAATCAATAACTAAAACCAGGTTAGCGAGGACATTTAGGGGATGGTGAAATACACTTCAGGAAATATCCAATGATTTAATAGTAATTAGGGATTTGAATATGTTGCATTTGGGATCAGAGTGGGTCATGGCTTTTAAGTAGGCGGTGGACAGGAATGTTGGGCTATCTGATTTACAGTACGGTTAAATCAAACTTTTGAGACCAAGAGGTTGGAGAAATAAGTGGTTTGTTGAGCTGTTTACAGATGCAAGGCAAAAGTCAGAGGATTTAGCCTGGGACAAATTGCCCAAGCTACCTGCTGCCACGGCGGATGGCAGTTGGAAGAATGTCACCCTGACCTGAGGACCTGATGTCTTTCATAATGAAATTTTGGAGAGCAAAAAGTAAACTGTTTACACCAAACCTCCACTGGATCCAGGAATGAGATGTGACCTGGATGGGTGATCTTCAGTACACAGGAGATGTGTTTTTCGTGTGTTTTTCTTTGTTTTAGTTTTGTTTTAGCTTGTAGTTGTGACTTAAAATGAACTTACTTGCCTCTCTCCTCCCTTTATTCTCTAGCCTGTACCTTCATTTAGGACATATCCAAATTCTCTTATCAGTACCTTTAAAAAGAGTAAATGGAAGCATCTATTTTTATAATATTTTAAGTACCAGTTTATCTACAAACCACTATTTACTGAGAATCTATTAGGTGCTGGGCATTGTGCTAGAGACGGAGACAATGTAGGTGCTATTGCTAGTTAGTAATTTTTAGAGTTTTAAAAAAATAAATATTAGAACTGGGCATGGTGGTACACTCCTATAATTCCAGCTCATGGGAGGCTGAGGCAGGAGGACTGTTGAAAGTTCATGACCAAACTGGCTTCAAGGCCAACTTGAACTGCATAGTGAGACCCTGTCTCAAAAAGACTATATATTGCTTCTGGAGATTAAAGGTGGATGAGGCTGTTTCTGTACACCTTTATACTCCCAACAGTTTTGATTATCAGTGGCATCCTACAATAAAAATAAGTCCTAGAACAAATTCTGACAAATGTGCTAACATATATTACTGTATGTAGTGGCATACTAATATATGCCAAAATGTATATGTATATACTTCCATGACAAGAAAGCAACAGAATTCCATTAAGAAATACACAGTTAAAAAAAAAAAAGGAAAGAAAAAAAATAAATACATAGCAAATGGGCATGGTAATCTACCCACTTGGGAGGCTAAGGTAGGTGGATCACAAGTTTACAAGTTTAAGGCCAGCCTGGACAATTTAGTGAGGCTATGTCTCAATATAAACACTTTTACAAAGGGGAGGACTGGGGATGTGTCTTAGTAGTTTAATCCCCTGCGTCCCATCCTTGGTACTGACCAAAAAGGTTGTTTTGTTTTGTTTTGTTTTGTTTTGTTTTGTTTTTGGTACCAGGGATCGAACTCACAACCTCACGCTTGCCTGGCAGGCACTTAAGCCACTGAGCTAAATCCCCGGCCCCTGAACAAAAAGTTTCATAAAATTTGAATGACATGAAATCATATATACTTATAGGGTACAGTGTAGTGTTTCAGTATTGACGTATCCATCATTTCAAATATGCATGATTCACAGTGCCTGTACCATTGTTACCCCTGATTGATGTGCTTTGAAATTTTATTGTAGTTTTTCTTCCTCTGCTTCTTTCTTTCTTTCTTTTTTTTTCTTTCTTTCTTTCTTTCTTTTCTTTTTATGTTTGAATAAAATGGATTTTTAAAAAATGCATGATTTATTTGTAGTAGGAATATTCAAAACAGTATTTGTCAGCTAACTTGGAAAATACAATAAATTGCTGTCAACCCTATCATTTTATGGAACATTAAAGTTATTCCTCTGTAGCTCCGTGACAGAGCTCTTCTCTGGCATGTGTCAGGTTCTGGTTTCATCCCCAAACACTACAAAATAAATGAATAAAGTTATTCTCCTACTAAAGCATGCCCGTTAATAATCGGTATTCTACTTTTTTTTTTTTTTTTTTGGTATTCTACTTTAATTCTTTTTTATTTTTTGGTGTTGAGGATCAAATTCTGCATCTTGCCCATGATAAGCATGTGTTCTACCACTCGCCTCTATCCCCAATCCTCTACATTTGTTTTTAAGCATATATTTCAGTGGATTTCTAAAAAATAGACTTATGCAATCACCAGCATGAATCAAAATACAGAACAATTTTATTACCTCAAAAAATTTCCTCATGCCTCTTCATAGTCAATCCTCTACCTCTTGAGCCAAGGAAAACACTGTCTGTTTTCTTTCCCTATTGTTTAGAATTGCATTTTTTAGTTTCACACTAATGATATCATCTAATATGTACTCTTTTGAGTCTGGACCTTTTGCTCAGAAAAAAAAAATGTTTTTGTAATTTGTCTGCATTGTGGCTTGCGATTATTTGAATCTAAAAAGTCCCACAAAGTCTGTATGCCCGGGCTTGGTTGCCAGCTGGTGGGTCTTTGGGAGGTAATCAGATCATGAGGGCTCTAATGTTAACACTAACCCATTGATGGACTCATACTTTCATGGCATTATTGGTAGATAATGGAAATCTAGGGGATGGGGCCCAGTTGAAGGGAGTGGGTCACGGATGTGTGAACTTGGAGACTGTATCTTGTGCCTGGCTGCTCCTTCTTTGGCTCTGTCTCTTTGCTTCCTCTGCCATCCCCTGCTGCCATGATATTTTTGCCTTATCACAGACTTAAGAGCAATGGAACCAGTTGAGCATAGACTGAAATCTCTGAAACCATGAGCAAACATAACCTTTTTCTACTTTAAATTGTTATTGTCTGGTATTTTCTCACAGCAATGGAAAACTGACTAACATACGGCATCTATCAGTAGTTCTTTTATATTACTCAGTAATATTTTGTATGAAATCATCACAATTTATTTGTTTATCTACTGATTAACAGTTGAATTGGATCTAACTTTTGGCTATTACAAATGAAGTGCTGAAGCCAACTAGCCAGCCTTTCTAGTAAGCCTTGCAGCCACTGGCTTCCAGGAAGAGAAAAGTCAGTGCTTCCCGAGAACCTACCAGCACTCAGGCTGAGAATCAACATCCCCCTACAAGCAACCTGCTGGTTTGGAGGACAGGCTGAGTTGATAACAACTAAGGTACAAAAAGCAACTAAATGCTTATATTGTTTGGTTGATTTTTCAGGCCTGGGGCCTGCAGTCTGAGCATCTCTTGGGAGGATGACAGTATGTAATACAGAAAATGTAAGAGATTTCCTTCTATCTTGTCTTTGAAATCCAATATTGTTCTCACTGTTTTGTTCTCGTTTTTTTTTTTTTGTTTTGTTTTTGTTTTTTTTGGCTTTAGTCAATATTCTTTTTTGATTGGTTTTATTCTGTTTTGTTTTTGGTTTGAGTTTGCTATACCTGATGGAATGGATAACTATTGTGAAGATAACAAGTTATACTATGGTAGCTATTGTTGTTTTCCTAATATCCTGCTTTGATGTTCTGTACCAGTTTTGCTGCTTTGTTTTGATTGGTTTTGTTCTGTTTTGTTTTGTTGGATTTTACTATCTTTAAAATAAAACTAAAGAAAAAAATAAAGTGCTAATAAATCATTTGTTTTATCTCTGTGTGTGTGTGTGCGTGTGTGTGATACTAAGTACTGAGCCCAGAGCCCTCACACTGAACTACACAGTGAACACCTTTTTTCATTTTATATTTTGAGAGAGGGCCTTGCTAAGTTACTAAACTGCCCAAGCTGGGCTCTAACTCTTAATCCTCTTGCCTTGGCCTCCCAGAGTTTTGGGATTACAAATGTATGCCTCCATTTCCAGCTTCAAATACTCTGTTGAAGTGATTAAAATATTCTAAATCTTAATTGACCCTTATACACGTATAAATACTTCACAAGTCTCATGTAACTGTATAGTTAAACAGCAGATTTTTACTGCCTAAAAATTTCACTTCAGTAAATTTGAATTGTGTAACATATAAGTACATGAGTATGTGTTTGTTGTAAGATATGTATATTTCAACTGCAAATTTTCATGAAGGATAGCATTAAGATGAAAATAGTTGTCACTGAAGTAAGAAACTTAAGGGACACATGCGCTTGGAACTGATTGCAATGCATACATCATTTACAATCACACACAAACATACTACTGTACTCTACAAATAGAAACAAACAGCTATTAAAATTTATTTTTCTTTTGCTATTGAAATTTAAAAGTACCTCTATCATCTATCTGTCTATCCAGATAACTGACAACAAAGTCTCGGTCACCAGGCTGATTTGCATCCAAGAAAAAACTTCAACATTACTTTTCTCTTTGTTTCTCAACATCAATCAAATGTATTAAAATGCCTTAGCCTTTGAAAAACTACTTTATGACTCAATCTTCTTTTTATAATAGTATTGAACTTTTTAACAACTCATGCTTTAATCTTTTGTTTGTTTGTTTGGACCAGGAATCAAACTAAGGATCTTGTGCTTGCCGGGAAGGCACTTGTGTTACTAAACTATATCCCTGGCACTTAAGCCACTAGGCTAAATCCCCAGCCCCACGCTTTAAATTTGAATATCATTTTTTTCAGAGTCAGTTGAAACATTTCATCAAAACACTGAAACATCAATAGAATAGTTTTTGAAGCTTAGGAAATTCTGATTACTAAAAATAAAGCTTCCAAATAGGAAGGAAGGCATTAAAATTATCTCTGTGGAAGCCAGGAAGAAACAAAATACGTTAAATGTTGAGAATTTGAAGGTTTAAAAACCCTGCATTTTGCTATGATATAATCATACTTTGAATATATTTATTATGAAGTAGAGAAGTCCAACAACTTTGCTGCAGTGCAAATTGGTAAAGTGGTGTTATAAATTTTTTTGAAAAAAATCTTTGTTGGGACTGCCGGTATAGCTCAGTGGTACAAAAGGTCCTGAGTTCAGTCATCAGCACCAAAACAAGACAAAACAAAAAGCTTTCTTAAGCAAAGATCACACGACTGTAATACTGACACATGCGAGGGTAAGGCAGGAAGATCATGAGTTAGAAGACAGTATAGGCTGCATAGCGAGACCCTGTCTCAAAAACAAACAACCAACCAAAAATAATGAATGGGGGAGGGGCTGGGGATATAGCTTAGCAAGCATAGCATCTGCCTGGTAAGTGTGAGGTTGTGAGTTCAATTCTCAGCACAAAAGAAAGAAAGAAAGAAAGAAAGAAAGAAAGAAAGAAAGAAAGAAAGAAAGAAAGAAAGAAAGAAAGAAAAGAATGGGGATTAAACATGTTACTTCTGAAAATATTTGAACTGAAATTAATTTTGCATATCAATATAGAAAACAGTATAATTGAGAATATCTTCTATTTATCTGAATTTGCCTTGAACATCCTAGAATCTGACGAGAGCATCTTTTCTATTAAAAATATTATGGTCTTGAGCTGGGGATGTAGCTTAGTGATAACATACATGCTTAGCAAGTGTGAGGCTCTGAATTCAGTCCCCAGCATCATATTCACACAATAATGCAGTGTAAGAACAATGCTGTACAATGTATATTGCCTGATTTTACATCTCTATAAAGCTACAGACCACAAAGAAACTGTGTTATTGCTATATGTGTGTATACTTATATATGTCTGTAAATATATATGTATGTAAATATATATATTTTATATATGTGGAACATGGATTTAAAATAGAATAGAAAGGCAGAAACACAACCACACATGTATCTGACTAATTGATTTCTGGTTGAGACACCAGGGTATTTCAATGAGAGAAGGAATGCCCTTTTTCAATAAGCTTTACTGGAAGAATTGGCTATTCAGAGAGGAAGAAAATGTACTTTAATTCTTTTTTATTGTAAAGAAAAAAACCCCAAAAACAATGGTACAAAATTTTCAAAATAAGATTGTAGGATAGTAACAATGGTTAGTACATTGTATATTGTTATCTTCAAAGTAGTCACTCATATTGGCACAGGGCTGGGGACATAGCTCAGCAGCACAGTGCCTGCCTGGCAAGCACAAGTTCATGAGTTTGATCACCAGTATCAAAAAAATAAAAAAATAAAAAAATAAAATAAAGGCATGAAAAACTAATCAAACAATACAGGCACAAACCTTTCTTTTAAATGTACTAGTAGCCATTAGTAGTATAATATTTTAACTATTTTATGTATAAACATTTATTTTTCCTTTTCCTTTCTTTTCTCCTTTCACTCATTCTAGTTTCTCTTTCCTTTTGAACAGTTTTGAACTTTATTAATTCACATTACATAAAACTTGATTTGAAATGAGCCACAAAAGTATGAGCCACAAAATGTCAATGTTAAACATTTTAAAAATCTAGGAGAGATAAAAGAAAATCTTTATGATGTTGGGATAGATGAAGATTTCTTAGCTGGGATATAAAAACTATGAATCAGAGAATAAAAAAAAAAGAAATACAAATAGAATAAAACTTTTGCCCTGAAAATAAAATTAAGAAAATGAAGGGAAAATAACAATCTGAAAGAAAATATTTGCAATATATATATCTAACAAAATACTTACATTCAAATCATGTACGATTCAGTTGTACCACAAGATTGGAGACAGGAAATGAATTTGAAGGGAGATCACATTATTCATAAATGTTACAAATTTAACCTTGAAACCGAAACAAGCAGATGAGGCTATGTATGTCAGAGGTAGCTATGAAATTAATTGAAAGTTGTTAGGTTGGCTACCAGAATTACCTATTAGCTAATAGAATTATCTATTTAACAAGCATTAAATCAGAATGCTTATTTAAAAAGTAATAAAAATGTGAACACTGAAGAATGTATCTGTGTTACTAAAATTTAACAGTGTCTGTAATAATTGTTTAGAATTTAAACCAACTGAACAGTTTTCAGGAAGGAGTAGGTTATCATTGGCATCCCTGAGGATTAGTGACTCACAATGTCAATAAAAATCAAACTTTTGGGCCAGGGAGGGGACTCAGTGGTAGAGGGGAGGGAACTCAGTGGTAGAGTTCTTGCCTTGCATGTGCAAGGACTGAGTTTGATCCCCAGCACTATAAAACAATTTAAAAAGTTTTAAAAATTCAAACTTTTAGTAGGACAAAATTTTTAGTAGAAAATTATGTTGATGTATTGAATGGGAGTATGAAAAAAAGAGGGAATTAGGAATGACTCAAAGATTTTTTTGCCTGAGCATCCAGAAAGAAAATGACTAATATAAAAAAATATACCAAACCACAAGAGAATTAGACTACCACAACGAAAGACTCAATCAAATAATGGGCAAATTAAATGTGTGGACACTTCTCACAAGACGAAGTACTAATGGCCAATAAGTACATGGAAAATGTTCATTATCTTTGCCATTAGAAAAATGTCCTGAGAGTCTGTCTTACTCCAGAAAAACTGGCCACCATCATGGATTTAAATAACAAGAAATGCTGGCATGATTTGAGGGAAAAGAAATCTTGTTATTGGTAAGAATGTAAGTTGTATAATGCCTATAGAAATCATTATAAAACATTTTTAAAAAATTAAAACAAATTTTGTTTGACACAGGTCTACCTCTTCCAGGTATGTTTCTCAAACAGACATCATAATACATTTTTTCATTACTGTTATTTTGTGTTTTTGAGACAGGATTTAGTGCAGGCTGGCCTTAAACTCCTGGAAATTATCCTGTCTCAAAGTGCTGGGGTTTCAGGTGTATGGCTCATCGTAGTACACTGATCCACCCATCCCCATGTTTATGATAGAAGAACTCACAGTAGATGAATCTCAAAAACAGCCTATATGTTCATCAATAGATAAATGGATAAACAGAATGTGGTGTAAATATACCCAATGTAGTCACCCTTGAAGAAGGATAAATTTAAGTCATTTGTAGAAAAACAGATACACCTTGAGACCATAATGTAAAATAAAACAGACAGTAGGTTCAATATTTCATGGTTTCTCTTATATGAGAAATAGAGTGTAAACAAAAGTATTTTTTGGGTTTTTTTTTTTGTATTAGGGATCAGACTCGAGATATTGCACTTGCCAGGCAGGTGCTGTGCTGCTGAGTTATATTCCCCACTCAAATTTTTGGATTTTTTTTTTTTGAAATGTAAATAACTTAAAGATCAAGATAAATGATAGATAATAGGAAATAGGCATTTTGCAGATGAGAGAAAGATACGGAGATAGAAGAATAAGGGAGTGATGGAAGGGAAGCAGAAAGAGAATTTAAAAGGACTAAAATGTAACACATATATACCAATATCCCATATTGAATGTAGTCATTATGTATCACAAACATACTAATAAAAAACAAAGTTGGGGCTGAGCATGCGGCTCAGTGGGAGAGCTCTCATCTTGCATGTACAAGGCCCTGGGTTCAGTCCCCAGCAGCACCCAAATAAATAAATAAGTAAACTTTTAAAAAGAAAGAAAATGAGATGACGGGATGAGGAGGTGGTGTCGGATGGTACCGCATCTAGTGATTCCAGATTTCTCTCAAAGAACTGTGTAGGACAACTGGTGACCAGGCAAACACAAGCTTTATTCAGAGGAAAGAAAGAAAAAGGAAAAAGAAAAAGGAAAGAAAAGAGAAGGAAGGAAAGGAAAAAGCAAAAAGAAGACAAGAAGAGACACGTACCGCATGCAGGACCAGCCACTGCAGAAACGCGACAACCGCAGGACAGCAAGATGGCAGCGGCAGCCAGGCCGGTGTCTGCTGTCGTTTCATCCTCCCAGATTGGGTCCATCGGAAGTTGCTCTGCCCGTGCACCCCGACTGTGAGCGGCAGGTCACATCCTGTCATATCCTGTTGCTCAGCCTCCTTTTCGGCTCACGTTACATCCTGCATCCTGGTTTTAGCCAGCCTGCCACGTCTGTGTCTCCTGCTCGGTGAGAAAGTATAAAAATAGCAAGTTGAGGAACAGAGGAACTTCAGGAATTTTGTTTGTGAATATTAACTCTGAAATACCCATAGGCATCTAATATACAGGGAAGCAAGTCAGACTGATATGAAGTCTGAAGGACTGATAACCTGGGACACTGAGAACCTGGGACTCTGTTGTCCAATGAACTTGCCCTGCCTCTGCCTCTTTATTCTGCCCTGGTCCACTGTAGTAGTTTGGGTTGTGCCTGCCCATGTTGCTGAAGGCAATTCCCGTTTACTCACTCTATTGACTGAGGTACTAAATCTCTTCTAGAAACACCTTCCAGACATTCCCAGAAATAATTTTACTTGCTATTCTGGTTTCCCTCAATCCTGTCAAACTGACATGTAAAATTAACCATCACACCACTGGTTGAAGTGTTTACTTTACATGAGTAAAAGGCTTCCACTCCTGAAACAAGTACTGTAATAAACAAAGAAGAAATGTAACTGCAGGCAAGTTTGTAGATGCAGTAGCAAAAAATGGAGGGAGTGCAACTTAATGGCTTCTGTTTTCACTTTAACGTAAGAGGAGTGTATCTGTGGTACAACTGGGAATGGTGCTGCATGCTTGTAATCCCAGCACTCGGGAGGCTGAGGCAGGAGGATCCTTGCTAGTTTGAGACCAGCCTGGGCTACAAAGTAAGCTCAAGGCCAGCCTGAACTGCATAGTGAGACCCTGTCTCAAAAAAAGAAAAGAAAAGAAAAGAAAAGAAAAGAAAAGAAAAGAAAAGAAAAGAAAAGAAAGAAAAAATATCTGTCGAGATGAAGGGTGAAGTGTTTGGAGGCTGAGAAGAGTAGAAAAAGCTAAAGGCAAAGAGAGAGCTAATGAGGGAAATTAGAGGATTTCTAGGTCATGTTGACTTTCCAGGTGGGGTTAGAGACCATGAATGTTATGGCACCAATCTATATAATTGATGGATTTTCTCTAGCAAATATTTAACAGCCAGATGTTGTTCTCTACAATATAGAGTAGGCAGATAATAGACCTGTTATATCAGGAGTGAGCAAACTTTTCCTGTGCTGAACCGGATAGTTTAGAACTTGCAGCCCACATGCAGTCTCTATCATAGTGATGTGACTGTCTTTGAAGTGTAAAATCAGCTGTAGATAATGTGCAAACAAATGAGTACCACTGTAGTCCAATAAAACATTATTAATGGGCATTGAAATTTGAACTTAATACAACATTCATATTTCTCAAAATATTATATTCTGTTCTTATTTTCTCCAACAGTTTAACAATAGAAAAGCAACTTCTAGCTTGTAGTCTGTACAAAAATAGGCACCAGGTAGATTTGGTTTGTGAAGCCCTAAGTCTGTGGACCTCTACCTTTGCTTCCATAGCATATTAGAAAAATACATAGTTTTGGGGTAGGACCATTTCAGGAGTCTAAGTAAAGCTTCAGCTCATTTCCCTCTGTATCGTTTATAGAGTGTCCTCATGCTATAAAAAACTAGTGCCTATGTTTGTGGTGGGTGTCACAAAATTGAGGAGGGTCTGTCAGAGAATAAGAATAGAAAACAAAGCATGAAGAGGACAGTGAAACAGATGTGACAGCAATGTGTCTCTGCAGTAAAATCTGGGTGTGGGTGGAAAGGAAACTGGAAAGGGGTTGGTGCACATTCTGGCAAGGGAGAGTCAAAGGTCATTAGATATGGATGTGTTCAAGGAAATGTCGCAATAGGAGTGACCTCAGTTGGAAGAGTTGGAAGGGTAAAACCCTACAGTGGTGTGTTCCAGTTGAAGATCTCAGAATGAAAGAATTCTGGGTAGTAACAAGAAATGATGTGTAACTTACTCAAGGTCAAAGTCTTTGATGATAAAAACAGAATGACTTGGCTGCCAATAAGTGATAGTAGCCAAAAGATAGGATGTTGTTATACTGCTGCTGATGACATGAACCCTAAAAGAGCAATGAGTGTGAGCTCGTAATGATCTGGAAATGGTACAAAGGGGAGATCTATTAGTTGCTCTCACAGCTGGCTGGCATTTGTTATCTTTGGCCATTTCCCTTTCAAAAATTAGCTCTCCAAAAAAAAAAAAAAATAGCTTTCAACTTTTGATTCTACACCCTAAGGACTTAGGTCCTTTAAAATCCTTTTCCTTCTTCCCAAAGAACTGGTCTGGCAAGGAAAAACTTTAGTAAAAATTTTAAAAAGGGGGATGGTCAGGGATTTAGTTCAGTGACATAAGCGCCTGCCTGACAAGCACGTGGTCACAAGTTCAATTCCCTGTACCAAAGCAAAACAAAAACCCCGTAAGACTATGCATAAGGTAACACTTGCTCATGTATTTAATTGTCTACTGGAATCTCCAATTGGATTATCAGAGGTTCTCTCTCACACACAGTACTAGTCACTGAACCATGGCCTTTATACTAAGCTACATCTCCAATGCTTTTATATTTTTTATTTTGAGAAAGGATCTCCCTAAGTTGCTGAATTTCCCAGGGTAGCCTTGAATCTGCAATCCTCACAATCAGCCTCTCAGTGTGCTGGGATTACAGGCCTGCACCATCCAGCCTGGCTGAGTGTGTCAGAGTTTCTTAAGCACAGTATTTCCAAAAGAGAACTTTATTTCCTGTCTTGACACTCTCTGCCATCTCTCCCTCTGTAAACTTCTGTGTTTAGTGTACTTTTTCTCAGTAAAGAACAGCGCCAGCTCACACCCTATCCTGTGCTCCTTTCACAGTTTTCCTTAATCTGTCTGTTTCAGTCTTTATCTGGATGCTCCCAAAAGGCTCATGTGGACATAAGTGGGGCTTTTTGGAGGCAATTGGATCATGGGAGTGTGATACTCATTAGTGGATTGGTCTACGGATGGGAGGTGAATCCTGGCTGGAGAAGATAGCTCACTAGGACCTGGAATAGTCTAATTCCTCCTCTCCTCCTTGAGTCTTCTTTCTGCTTCCATTTGCCAAGCCTCCCTCCTTACAGCCAGTCAACTATGGACTCTACAAACTATGAGCCAAAATAAATCTTTCCATTAAGGAGCCTAAGGCCAATTTTATCAACAAGGCACAGACCCACCTTTATTCTTTAGAATATTTCTGTTGATGAATTATTAATTTTAATTTGATGAGTTTTATTATATTAAACAATAAGTCTTTAACAAAAAGCACAAAAACAAAATATTGAATTTGTAATATTTATTGAGTGTTTATAAAAAAGCATCAAAATTTTCAACATCAACTCATTTTTGGTGTACTAAGACCAAAAATGAAGAACACAAATAAATTCTTATATGAACTATAATGAAAATACCACAGCACTTTACCAAAAAAAAAAAAACCCTTTACTTCAATTATCACACTGAAGGCAGTCTGCACCCATAATAACACGTTCTGTACAGATATATGACTTATACTGATAGCACATGTGTTTTGTTTACCTGGCCTTTTTATAGGACATACTTGACATCTCAGCAGTCTTGCTGTTTTCCCAGGAGGGTTTTATTATATTATACAGTGGGTAGTCAGCAAGAACATAAAAAATCAATAAAATGAAGTATTCTTAATATGCGTTGTACATTTAGAATAGACTACAACATTTTCACATCAGCTGTGTACTTGCTTATGAAACCTAAAGATAACATCAGATATAAATTTCCACATGAATTTCAATGAAAATTCCAATAGAACGTTACAATGAAAATAAGTTTTACTTCAAGCGTCACCCCCAAGGCAGACTTCACACATGACAACTGCACGTTCCATGCACTGTCTCACTTACACTGACAGCACATGTCTTAGCTTTCCTTTCCTATAGGGCAGTCTTCTCACCTGTATTTTATTCCTGTTTTTTAGGAGCTTCTCGCTATATTATACAAGGTGCACTTAACAAGGAAATAAGATTTCAACAGAATAAAGTATCAAATATGTAATGAATGCTTAGAATAGACATCAATATTCTCACATCAGCTGTCTACTTGCTTACAAAACCTAAAAGATAACATCAAAAATAAAAACCTATGTGAACTACAATGTAAACACAAACAAAAGTCTACCACAGAAAGAAGCTTTCCTTCAACTGTCAGACCCAAGACAGTCTTCACACATGATAACTGAATATTCCATACAGAAGTGTTGCTTATATTGATAGCATATATATTTTGTTTTCTTGTCCTTCCTTATAAGGCACAATTGACCAGTTATTGCAGTAGGTCTTTGTGATGTTGTGTTTCATCTGCTCATCTGGTCAGCTCACTAATGTGGTCCATGTAGTTCCCTGGGAAGAAACATTTTGTTTTACCTCTGCTGTAAATGATCTGTTATGAGCTCTAGTCTCAAACCTCTAGAAAAAATTTTCTCTGGGATATTTTGCACTTGTTATTTTCTTTATAAACTAGCAAATTATTTATGCCTCACATTTAGGATTGAGTAAAACAGAACCATTGGCCAATGGCTCCAAGTGACATCATAGCTGCTGCATCAACAACATCTACTCCACCTTTGGTTTTTTTGTAGTAAGTTTCCATATCAGGCTTCTGTTTTGTCGAGGTTTCCCTATCAATACTTCCCTCATGGTAAAATGGTGAGGTCAGCAGTTACCAGTGTGTTTTTCTTTGCCATATATGAGAACAAGGTTACAACTTTCTGAAATCCAAAGATTGTACTACACAATTCTCTATTTTAAAATTACAAAATTTCATGTGGTATTTCTGCTTTGTTCTTGCAGGGGTCAGTGTGTGCTCTGTTAGAAAATATAATATCAATTGAAAACTGATAAACCAATTGTCTAACATCATATTCTGAGTAGCTTGAGAAATGAGAGCAGCAGGTCTTTTCACAACATCATTTGGTTTACTACTATACGAATAAGGACCTTGGGCTGGGGATTTAGCTCAGTGGCTTAAGCGCCTGCCTGGCAAGCGTGAGGTCCTGAGTTCGATCCCTGGTACAAAAAAGAAAAAAAAAAAACCTAGATGGTATGACGAATAAGGACCTTATGACTGAGTTCCTAGATAAACACCTGAATTGAAAGTGTAGTAAGTCTTTGCATCTACAAGGGCATAATTTTGTTTATGCCATGCTTTAACCTATTACTTTTCCATCAGTCTTTTACATTCCTGTGATCACCATGAGAGATCCTTGCTAAGTACAGCAGACCTATGAATGCTCTCAGTTCAGCTAGTTAGGTGTCATTATAAATACATTTTAAATATGGCTATTGGGCCGGGGATTTAGCTCAGCGGCTTAAGCACCTGTCTGGCAAGTGCGAGGTCGTGAGTTCGATCCCAGGTACCAAAAAAAAAAAAAAAAAAAAAAAAAAATATGGCTATTGGTGCATACGGAACATTTTATTTGCATTTCAGCCTCTGCATATTTCACATTATCTTGTAGCATCTTATCTTTTACAGTTTCCAATACTGAATGGCAGGCTGGTATTCTGTCCAATACCTTTCACCCCTGCCAAAATTCTCATTGCATTTTTGGACCTAGTTCTAACAATAGATCATTTCATTTGGTTGTGTGGTCATTTTTTTTTTTTTTTTTTTTTTTTTGGTACCAGGGATCGAACTCATGACCTTGCGCTTGCCAGGCAGGCACTTAAGCCACTGAGCTAAATCCCGGGCCCAGTGTGGCCATTTTGCAACATTTTGGCTAGTCAAATATGTCCATTGCTGTTTGTCTTTTGAATCAAGAAGATCTGCATTTCCTGTGTCTGTAGCAATCTGTTCTTGCTCCATTTCACTGTCACAGGAACTTTGGCTCACATGGTCAGTGTCAAAGTCATCATCATCATCATCATCATCATCATCTTCATCATCTTCATCATTCACCCACACCACTCTTGTTATGAAAATATATATTTTACCATGCATGAGTGACCTGATAATTCATTCTTTATCCCCTCCAAAACTTGCAAATATGGTTTTTCATGTGCCATTTTATTGAGCTGGGCTACTTCTACCAGAAAAATCAAAATAAACATTTTTAAAAAAATAAATCCTGGGGGCCGGGAATTTAGCTCAGTGGCGTAAGTGCCTGCCTGACAAGCATGAAGTGGTGAGTTCAATCCCTGGTATCAATCAATCAATCCATCCTGGAGTGGTGTGGATGTATTGTTACCTCAGGGATGTTCAGGTAAACACATGCAACACTTTATGGAACATAAAATGGATAAAAATCCCATTTTGCCACATTTGTGCACATGCACACACCTTGCCATTCATCACACCTAGTGAGTAAACACATAGATTGCTTCCTGTATCCCCCAGGAAAAAGTAGTGAGACACATAGGTGGCTGCTATTATGCCAAAGTACAAACTGACAGTTGAAAATTAAGAGATGAGTCCAATGGATCCAGTCTTACACGCCTGGGGTTTTAACTTATAGCTGTCAGATATTGCAGCTCAGCAATGAGAAAATAGCTAGGACACCATCTAAATGTCTCTAAGCACAGTGCTACCTCTCTGCTTCAGGTTCTCATCATTCATTTGGATTATTATAGTATCATTTCAATAGGCTCCCTAATAACTATATATTTGGTTCAAGATTTCAGAAGTTATTCATCATTAATTTCTTTGGTATAAATTGTATTTCCTAAAACATCACATTAGAATATTATTTATTTTAATTACATAGTTTTCTTGGACCTCCTTGTTCTTCACTCTCTGTGTCTTTGCCTCAACCCTGCTCTAGTCTTGTCCTCTCCAACTAGTTTTCCACCAAGGACAGACAATTAATGTAAATATGTATGTAATCATGCTTCATTCTTGTTTAAAATTCACCAGTGTTTCTCCCTGAGGTTCACTCAACCAGATTTGACTAGATCAGTCTTTTTCTGGTCCCCCTTACTACTAGCCTTTTTTTTTTTTTTTTGGTGGTGATTTTTATTTTAAAGAGAATAAAATCAAGAAAAATAAAATGGAATAAAAGCAATCAAAACAAAACAGTGTTAGTGACATAGGACTTCAAAACAAGATAATAGGAAATCAACAATGGTCACCATAATGCCTCTTGTTGTCTTCAAAGTAGCTTCCCATACTGTCAGACATAGTAAAATTAAGCAAAATGGAACAGAATGCAACAACAAAACCAAAACAATGAATGCAATACGGGACTTCAAAACAAGATAATAGTAAACCCAAAATGGCTGCTATAATGTATCTTGCTACCTTTGAAACAGCTGTCCATGCCATCAGATACAATATCAAATAAGACAAAACAGAGTAAAACCCAACCACATAAAACAATGAAAATGATACAGGACTTAAAAACAAGACAGTAGGGAATTAATAATGGCTACCACCTTGAGAAGGAGATCCCCTCCATAGATGCTACACTGTGTATTGTTATCCTCTAAATAAATGATCAGACTACCAGGTTTAGGCCTCAAAGTCAGTGAAACACTAAACACTACAAGCATTAAACTTTATTCCACCTCAATAACTGTCCTCTTAGCTTGTATTTCTCCAGATCAGCTGATCGCATATCATGAGGGTGGGGATGGAACATTGGTTCTTCTTGTCTCTCAGCCCACATGCCGAAAGGAGCTGTAATCTGCTTCTCCTCCCAGCAGCCCAAGCATGGTGCTGACTCACAGGAAAGGCTTGGCTTCTTGTTGGCTTCTTGTTCTCCTTCCCCACAGTCCGAAAATGGCACTGACTCATAGGAAAGGGCTGTCTAGTTCTCCTCCTTGTGGCTCATGCATGGTAATGACTTGCAGGAAGGGATTAGCTTCTTGTTTTCCTCCCCCACTGTCTGAGAATGGGGCTGACTCACAAGAAAGGGTCCTTTTTAGATTTCCTCTTCTGTCCCTCAACCCTGGGGTGAACATTACATACTAGCACAGAATAAACATATAATTTTATTAGAGCTTTTCCTGAATTATTTCATCCCAGAGGTAATATAGATATTGCTGTTATTTTTTAGTCATGTGTGTGTGTGTTTCTGGAGATAAAACCCAGAGTCTTGAACATGCTAATAAAGTGTTCTATCATTGAGCTACATTGCCAACCTGTTTTACTTTATTGCCAAAACACTGAGCTATAATATTCAACAATTTTCTTTAGGTGTCTTTTAGGCTTTTCCATCTTTCTACTTCCTGGAAGATTCTATAGACTGCTTCAGTGAGTCCTGGTGTAGGATGAATAGTACATCCCATCCCCTATCTATATTCCAGTCCCTGAATCTTGTTGCCTTACATACTATAGCAGACTTTGCAATAGGTTAGGAATTTTAGATGGTGATTTTCTCCTGTATTATCTGGGCAGTTCCAGTGCAATCACAAAGAGCCATGTAAGAGCAAGGCAGAATGATCAAAGTGAGACAGAGCAGTGATGGTGGAAGTAGAGAGGTCAGAGAGAAGTCTCTGCTGAAAGAGACTACAAATTGGAAATAGCAAATAATAGATTATCTCCTAAAGCATCCCCAAAGGATGCAACCCCGTGACACCTTGATTTTGGACTTTCTTTCTTTTTTTTAAATTTTATTTAAAAAGAAAAAAAAGCAATATAGAAAAAAGGGTAGAAACAATACAAAATCTCAAAAAAAAAACCATAAATCACTAGTTGACAAACCACATACTGTCCTCCCAGAAATAGCTGTTCATGTTACAAAATTAAGGCATACAAAATGAACACACAGTGAGGCTGCAAACAGTTACAAAAAAACAGGATGGAATAAAGCCAATTGAGACAGTTTAGTGAAATTGGCACAGAACACCAAAGCAGGACACCAGGACAACAATAACAGGCAACATTGTATATCTCGTTGTCTTCACAATAGTTGTTCTTCTACTAGGTACAGAAAAATCAAAGAAATACACAACATTATAGAACACATCAACACAGAGTATTGAATAGAGCAACACCGTTAATCAGGACCAAGCAAAACGGCGATAAAAATATCTGCCTTCAGAGATAGTAGAAGGAAACTCCCCCGACTTGCTGTACCAAATATGGTCACCTCCTAAGAGATATCCAGATCCCTGGATCCCAAATTGTTAGGGGGGGTGGTGGTGGTGGTATGTTTGATTCTAAGTCCCCGACCCGGTAGGCAGCAGGCTGCTTACTGGTTGGCTCGGTGCCCTAAGTTCAAACATGGCGCGGATCTCAGGAAACGCTCTTGCTTCTTGTTTCTCCGCCCTGGGGTGGCCGCGGCTTGCCAGACCACAGTCACTTACCAGGGCGGAAGGCTGCTTACTCGATTTTGGACTTTCAATGTCCAAAATTGCAAGATAATAAATTTATGTTGTATTAAGCCACTCATTTGTGGTAATCTGTTGTAGCAGCAATGGGAAACTAATACACCCTCTCTTGAATGACATTCTTGATCTCCTAAATCAGGTTAGATGTTCCTTTGATTTAAATGTTCCCATAACTTCTCGTTCCTGCTCCTCGTAACACTTGACTTGCTGCATTGCAAGGTTAATAGCTTTCTCTACCTCCTATAATTTCCTAGGTCAGGATTTACATTGTTCTCAATCCCCAGTACCAAAAAAAAAAAAAAAAGGATTCACATTGTTCTTTGGTATCTTGACACTTAAATAGTTGAAGCTCAATATTTGCTGAGTGGATGAATGAGTGTGATTTCTCAGTTAAAGAGAGCCAATATTGCATTTTTTACATTTAAACTAGTGACTATTAAATTTAAGATGCAGCTGAATTTGTCTTCATACCAAGAAACAAATTTAAAAGGCAAGAGGTGGGCTTTAAAAAAAAGTCCCATGAACACAGAATATGGGGACGGGTAGTAGAAATATCCTCGACAATAACAAGAAGCCTACTCTCTTCCATGAACCTAATGAAGCCACAAATCCAGACAGAGTAATTCACTTCAGAAATGTTTCAATTTACCAGAGCTTTCTAAGCTTTTTGCACAGTTCGATACAGCCTTAGAAATGACTTAGGTGCCAGTTATAAAAAGAATTAATCCACAATGATGAATTGACAACCATGCTATGCTCAATCTTGAGTATCATTAAAACATAAGTTGGAGCCACATGACTCTTCCTGTTTTTCTTTTGTCACAAATCTTTCTTTCATCTAATGAACTGGGAGTTATATTTTTGCTGCCTATGTTTTAGTTTCACTTAGCTGCTATAGTAAAATGTCATAAACTAGGTGAATTGCAAACAACAGACATTTGTTTCACATAATTCTGGAGACTGAAAAGTGCAAGATTGAAGAAATGGAGCTTTGATATTGGGAGAGGGTCAACTTCCTGGTTCATATAGCAGCATCTTTTTGCTCACCCTCATCCTTAAAAGGCCAGACAGCACTGGAAGTTCTTTTTTTTATGAAGGACCAGCCTCACCCCAAAGCCTTAATACTTTCGAATTGGGGATTAGGTTTCTACATGTGAATTTTGGGTGACACAAACATTTATTTAGTTTCACAATATAATTTCAGAGTGCTTATTAGAGGCACCAAGTTAGAAAGCGTGTTTATTATAGGTGCTAAGTTAGAAAGAAATTAATATATAGGCCAAAAGGATTGGGTCCTCAAGCAAGTCAGTATGAAATACAGAGGTATGGAGGTAAATCTCAGGAAAGCCAGACCTCAGGCTGGAGTTGCAATAGCCCGACCTGCAAAATAAACAACAACTTCAAATTATACCGAACTAGTACCATCTGGGCTAGTGAGGCCAGATACACTAGATATCACACACAGATGGGTGACCAGAACACCTGGACCTATGCTCCTACCCATCTCAAAAATCTTTTTGGTGCATCAATGTAAGTGAAACAGCTCTACTTCTAAGCCTACAGGCTGACTGTAGTCTGTGCCATGTTGTACCCATATTGTAACTTTGCTGTATAAATTACCCCGACATCTAATGAACTGGGAGTTACGTTTCTGCTGTATCAGGCAGATTTTCAAAGGGAGAGGGCTTAACAAAAAAAAACCCTCCAGGCTTCTCTTTCATTCTCCACCCTACTAACTATGCAGAAGTCTAGTATGGTATGGATGGATTCTCTGTTCCAGGTATTACAAGGCTGAAACCAACTTGTCAGCCAGATTGAGATTTTTGTCTGGGGATTTTAGGCAGGGGAAAAATCCGTTTCCATGTTCAGTGAAAGAGTTAACAGAACTCAGTTCGTGTAACTACTTCAGAGGTCTCAGTTCCTTGGCTATCAGCCAGGGGTGGCTCTCAGCAACTAGAGGCTGCTTTAGGTCCTTTTCATGTGGTTACCCTGTCACTTCGCAGCCTAGATAGAAGTCTGCATATTGCAACTCCAGGCTCCTTACAGTGTAATTTCAAGTTGCTTGTTTATCTTGCAGGCCTGGCCACTGCAACTCCTGCTTTCATCCAAGCTAGCTGGAACATAGCTCAGAAACTTCATTTTTTTGGATCAGCCAGAAAAATACTCTACTCTTTTAAAAGTTAGGTCATGTCCACCCAGATAATGTCCCTACTTAAATTCAACTCTGCCATTTAACATGACATAATCATGCGAATTGAGTGCATCATACTCACAGTCCTGGCCAACCACAGTCCCAAGCATGTGGCTTGAAAATCTTGGGATCCGTTTGAGGATTCTGCCTACCACAGGATGACTAAAGTAGTGTATTTTGAGTTAGGAGTTGTATACTGAAAAAGAAAAAAACAAAACCAAAAAAAGCCCTGAGTTTTTCTTAGCATATCTGCTCACATAACAATAGAGAACCAATCTCTTAAGTGAATTAAACTTCAGCTCACAATTATGTAATTAGTTCCATTGAATGTGATTAAAATGATTAAGTCTTCCAGCCTGATCGGTAACTTCAATTGGTTACACAATGATGGCAGCAGGTAACTAGCTTTTGTGGGCTACCCCTGCTGGCTGATGGTTAGCTAATTAGTAAAACGGGAAGAGCAGAACAGTTTGGGTCCCCCTCCCCCTGCTAGTGCCCCTGCAGATTGAATGCAGGCCCTCAAACCTGCTAGGCAAGCACTCTACCACTGAGCTGCATTCCTGTCCTGCAGAACATTTTTTGGAAGCACTAAAGATATCAAGTGAAGGTAGTTAGTATACTGTAGTTTCACATGGTACTACTATTATGAGTATGAATAAAAAAGAAAAATGACGAGGAAAGTAATAGTGAACAAACCTTTCAAAGTGGAGTTGGGGTATGATTAAGAAACAGGGCTGTATTAACAATTCTTGCTGCTGTCTGGGATGTGAACTTTGGTCACTTCACGCTTTGACTCAAAGCATTGGAAGGACCATAGTTACCTCGTGTCCAGAGACTCTAGGTACATTTTAAAAGGTCATCTGACTGTTGTATCATGGGTATTTCCGTTCTGTCTATATATTCACTTAAATTTCTTAAATTTTATTCACTATTTTTTATAGCTCCCCATTTGTGTTTATCACAGGGAGTTGGTACATGTACATAAATACACCTTAATTCTTGTTTCATTCCCTCCCCTCCCATCCTTCTCTTCAACTCATGGACTCCCCTCACTTACAGAAGCTCCATTTTCATTTTTTCTTCTCCAGTTCTTTTTACTACATCCTGCTTCCCTCCCCTCTCCCTCCTCCCTCCATCTCTCTTCTCCTTCCTATTTGAGAAAGATCTCCGTACTTTCAGTTATGCATCTTATGTTTTGCCCTTTATACTTTAGGTTTCAATATAAGAGGAACCATGTGATATTTAAACTGGTGTCTGATTTATTTCACTTACTATTATGGTCTCAAGGTGCATCTATTTACCTATAAAGGCCTCAAGTTTATCCTTTCTGGGGCAGAGTAGTACTCTACTGTGTTCTGTTTACGTATTTTTTTCTTTATCTTGTCATGTAGCCCTTCTTTCTTTTCAACACTGAATAGTCCATATAAACTTCTATTTCTTCTGCCTTCCCTCAACCACTGATTCAGAGGTATCTCAACATGTGTCTCCTGAATTACAATTCCTAAAAGTCCAAATAAAAGTCTTTTAAGAACCTTTTCTTGGGGCTGGGGATTTAGCTCAGTGGCACAAGTGCCTGCCTGGCAAGTGCGAGGTCATGAGTTCGATCCCTGGTACCAAAAAAAGAAGAAAAAAGAACTCTTTCTTTCTTTCTTTCTTTCTTTCTTTCTTTTTCCTTTTTCTTTTCTTTTTTGGGGGGGGGTTTGTTTTCTTTTTTGTGTGCTGGGACTGGAACCTTGCTCGTTCCTATGTGCTAGTCAAATGCTCTACCACTGAGCCGCATCCCATCCATCAAAATACATTTTTATTTCTAATTGATACATAATAATTGTACATATTTATTGCATGCAAAGTAACATTTCAATACATGCAAGCAACCGGTAATGATCAGATCAGGTAACTGGCCTATGTATCACAACAGACATACAGACGTTTTCCTAGTAGCTATTTTAAATTATTTAATTTCTTGTCCTAGTTACCCTATGTGCTAGAAAACATTAGAATATTCCTCCTGTCCAACTGTACCCCTGTACCCCTTAATCATCCTGTCTCCGTTATCTTCTCCCCCACACCCTTCTCAGGCTCTGGAAGCTACTGTTCTATTCTCTGATTCTTCATGATTAACTTTTTAGCTTCTATAAGTAAGTGAGAACATGTGATATTTATTTTTCTGTGCCTCATATCACTTAATAGACATTATTATTTTTTCAGTTTCTGGATTTTGGATCAGTTGACATGGGAAACTGGGTAAGGAGTACACGGAACCCAAGCACGGGAGCGTCTATAGTCCCAGCCGCTTAGGAGCCTGAGGAAACCGGAACTAAGAAATTCAAGGTCAGCGTGGGCAAGATAGTGAGACTCTGTTTTAAAAAAGAAAAAGAGGTACATGGGCTCTTTATTTCTTATGACTGCATGTGGATCTATAAATTTCATCTCAAAATCAAGACTTAATTTTAAAATATTCATTTGTTGGTGGCAACTTTTATTAGATGCTACAGGTCAGATATCTAGAACCTAAGCAAGTTTTTGTTCTTTAAAAAAAAAAAAACATGTGGCTGAGG